>JAVIXY010000160.1:0-81355 GCA_033030565.1 Fusarium nematophilum
TAGATATATTACCACACTAGTAATATATTAGGTTCTTGGCAATATAATATAATATAGAATAATATCATATAGCGTAATACAATATACACCTCTTAACAATACAATAATATTGCGAGGTATCCATATTGCCAGTATACGTATTGTTTATATTATTAGCAACACTGTCTCTTACCATCACGCTCGGTAGAGTATTGGCGGATTCGGTCACTCAGCTGGAGCAACTCCGCCAGTGCCGCAGGGATGATCTAATAAACCTGTTATTTGACATTCCGAAACCATCGGCAAGGTAGTTTGCTAAAGTCCAAGTCAAAGGACCATCTTACCTTTATTTCACATTCTTCTTTCTGCCGGATCCCGGTCGTGGTAACGCCGGTCGTGATAAAGTCAAGAAAGCCATGTATCTGAGCATACAGGATTGCGACGGTGTATCCCGGCTGCACTCGAGAGGGCGGCGGTGATAAGAGCTCGGTGCCTCGGCCGGGGGTGTAAAAAGGCACTGGCACTGTAGCACCAGCCTTGTCTCGGACGATCAGCTTCAATCGAAGGGCGCGCTCAACTCGGACAATTTCAGCCAAGAAGCACCAGTGCTTGTTGGGCTTGGGGTCGAGTTCGTCCTCAGTGTTGAAATAAGCCAGGTTCAGGTCGTATTCTACCGGAAGGCGTCTGAAGATCGGAAACATCTCCTTGTTTCGTAAGTCTGCGTACTTCCGGCCCTCGGGTCCTTCATCCTTCTGGGCGCTGCCCTCGGCATCGGCCTCCTCTCGAGGATAGATGCTTGTGCCAGCTCCTGCCTTGGCCCCCTTGGTGCAAGGCTCTTCGAGCTGGCCATGACCAGGAGGGCCGCGGACATGGTCCCTCGGGGTGTTCTCCGGGGCTGCGTCGGTAGCAGACGAGGGCGGCATTTTGAGTGTTTGGGCTGTGAGTTGAACGTCTTGCCACAGCCAAGGGTTCGTTGGTCGAGAACCCAACAAGCTTTTGAAGACACAAGGTAGCGATGCCAGGCAAGTCCAAGAGTGGTGAAGAATAAACAGAACTGGTTTCGGGTGTTTCTCAACGGAGGACGTTGGAGAGGGTTATATACCGCCAGAGTACGGACTTCTGTGCAGCCAAAGGGGTCACGTGCACGAGGCCCTCCAGGTTTGCATTCGGGTAGCAAATGCAATCAAAATGCAATCATAACGCTGTATATAGATTCTAATGTGCACATGAAATGGCACAAAGGAGGATGGTAAGCGGTTGTTTGTTTCCGCGGATGTGACGAGGGAGTGCAGCGTAGCTGTTTGCCTGATGGGTACATACGTAGAAACGGCACCTCGCATAAGCCGCCGGCTTGCCAATGATTGCCTCCGTGAAGATGAAAACCCCTTCCGTTATGGGCTAGGCATTAACAAACAACAAACTGGATTCACTCAGGCCAGCACAAAAGCGAGGGTTCCAGAAGGCGGTCTAGCAAAGGCTTGCTGCAAGCGAGCCCACGTATTGATGGCGCATGTTTAGGGCCATGGCAACTGTATTTAGGACCAAGACAAGCGTGGCACCAGTTTGACTTTGAACGGGTTCATGCATCTCTTGTGTGGCGTGCAAAATATCCAGTGGTTACTACGGAGATGGCCAAGACCATGTCGATTCAAAGATCAAACTCCTCAATAAACAAACGATGCTGTTGTTGGCTTTCTTTAGTAAGCTGCCTGCTTCCGTTGATACATGTATGCTGCATGACCCTGACGATCCTCCATAACGAATGAGGTAATTACAAAAGAAACCCGCTGAAGAGCCTTATCCCAACCTCCAGTCCGTACAATGTCATCTAGATCCACACCGACTTGATATCCTGATCATGAACGCTCCCCTCTTCCTGCTTCAGGTCCAAATCAACCTCTGAAAAAGTCTTGTCCACAATAATAGAATGCTGGCGCTTTCCCGCCTCGACGTCCTCGCCCACCTCAAACTGGGTCGTCTCCGACGACCCCGTGTCAAACTTCCACGAGCTCGTCGGCCTACTGTTCCTGGCGGTTAAGGATTCCTCAGGAGCAAACGACTTGTGCACTCTGAAATACGATCTCAGGGAAGGTAGACAAGCAATGAAGAGAGTGACGTAAAGATCTAGCGAGTTCCAGAACGCTACGAATTGTGTTAGACTCGTGTGACATGATGGAAGCTGATGGTACGTACCAGCTTGGGCAAACGAAACTGTGGCTGCCCGTCCTGGTGCTTGGACGAGGATGAACCGCGTCACGCAGATGGTGATGTTGATGACACCCAGCAGAAAGGTGCAGTAGACGGCCTTCTTGATGGTGCCTTGCAGATTCAGGTCGCCGACGATAAGCCACGGCAGTATGAAAACTGGAAATGGTTAGCAATGGCCGGGGGAGTCGGGGGAGATTCGTACTCAGAATATCACCAACGAGGTGCAGGCCCCAAGCGATTTGAAACACCAGTGCCAGGCTGTTCGTTGCGCACATGTTGTTCGGGTTCGGGTCCCTGGCAGCAGTTAGTAGTTGAATTGGGTCAAGTCCAGTGATACGAACCAGTTGCTGCTGAGAGGAAGGCAGACCAAAAAGACCTCGAGAATGGTCGCCGCCAAGGAGAGCGCCACGTAGATGATTGTAGCCCACAGAAACATCCGTCGCTTGACCATGAAGTCGGGAAAGACTTGAAGATATACTGCTAGAAGTGCAGCCTTGGCGAGGTAGAATGTGAGATGATAGGGAATGTTGCTAATCCAGGATAACTAGCGGGGTCAGTATCATGAAGACTAGAATCCAAGGGTGCTCACCTTCAGGATCAAGCCGACTTGCTCGGGTGCGCCTACAAAACCTTTCATGGACATGTCGACGTTGGGATCCAAAAGATCGATCATGATCCATTTGGCGTCGATGGCCGCTGCGATAACGCCTGTGATCCACGCCGCGCACATGAACAGGTCGCTGCCGAGAAGTCTGCGGTTCTGGATCTCAAGCCGGAGGTAGAGGCGAGCAGCGATGGTCAAAGCCGTGAGGAAGAGAAAGGTCCATTGTGTAGCCTGGGGTGGTTAGAACAGTCCGGCAAGATGGGATTGGACGACGAACGAGGACGAGTTCATAGGTTATGGCCATGGCTGTGAATAATGGAATTGAAAGAATGTGGGCAAGTTATAATGAACGAAGGAGTGGAAGGAGTGCTGAAAGAAGTGGTAGAAGGAGTGTTGAAGGAGTGTTAGATGGAGATCAGGTCTCCTGCTGATGGACCTCTGTTGGAGAGCGGACACGAGGGTTCATAAATGCCTGCTCCAGGAAGCGGGGGTTCCAGACCCGCGTGGTGGCTTCATCTAGGTTTGCATCAGCCAAATCCAGCCACGCCAAGCAGCTCTATAGTCAGGGCAGCATACCAAAGAACACGGAGCCGAAACTCAAGTAGAATACATTTCCATTTCCAGCTCCTAATACTCTTGGTGGGACCTCCAGTTCGGCATTCCCCGTGGCTCGTTCCTCGTCACTCACGGGCGTACATGATGCTATTCGCCTCCCAGGTAGCGGCCTGTGCTGAAAAGCTTCTGCATGGAATGTTGATACCAGCCCCGTAACTGAGTAGTTTATCGATATGACTCAAGCGCTATATCTCTACGGGTCTGGCAGATCTTTGCCTCTGGCCGGGGCGTGGTTGAGGCTCGGCCTCGCGACTCGGCTCCAAAGTCCGGATCAGCCCACTTGGGCTGCTTTCCCAAAGGAGAACCCGGAGTTTCAGGGCGAGGCGAACGCCATCAAGAGCGCCCTGTGGGGATGTGAGTTGCTCTGGGGACGGATGCCATGCTTGGGGGCTGGCATCATCAAGCAAATCGATAAAGTTACAAGTTTCCGTCTTTGCTTATCTGAAGTCTTGATCACACAAGGCGTTGGGTACTTGGAGTCAATATGAAATCCCAATATGACCCCAATAAATCTCCGAGGTCCAGATCGAGACTTGTACGTTTATTATGATCCGATCCATTGAACTGTCCGTTCAGAGGACGAGATCCATCAAAGTTCGTCGTGACCTGTGGCCTGTCCCTGACTCTTGTCTGAACCGCGCACCCGCTCGACACAACCCTTCTACCATCGTGAACATGTTGGCACGAACAGCCCTGACTCGTTCCACACCACCAAGGAATGAAAATTAACAGATGAAATAAACCCAGAGGAATGCATGCCATCTCCATCTCCCCGAATGACACCCACCTGGGGCAAGACTGCGACCTGGGCACGAGGAGAACCTCTCCCCTTCCTCTGCCACCATCGGAGGCGTAGTCAACATGGCCGCCTGGACTCCTTGGGCAGTCCTTAGGAACACATCATTCGTCAGCGGCCCAAGTATTGCTGTCCGCGGGAATGGTTAGAAGTTCTTCCCATAATGTTCTTTCTATATATACTGCAATATAGTCCGCCTTACGTTATTAGGCATGAAATATCGGCATCACTAGTTTTTATATCTTAGTATCTAGTTATTGCCTGAATTTATCGAGGTCTCTAAGTGAGGAAATATTCGCAGTCTCACCTTACTAGACCCAATGCTGGCCCAAGAGCCTTCTCATTCTCAGAAGCAAATATAAACTTTATTCTCTAATTTTCTAAACTATTACTAACGCCTACTTATCTGAGCTCTAGGGCTAGTCTATTATAGCTGGCTACCTAAGGCAGGGCATTATGCCTTATTCCTACTATATAGTGATTTCACTCTGGAAGGGTCTCACTACTATCATGTAACCTCTTAACTTGCATAAGCCCAGCCTCTATATATCCATTCTATTTTAAAAGAAGCCACCACTTTCTAAACTTTGTGACCGGCTAGCCTACGGGCATACTACAGCATAGTGCCTCCAAGCAGTATACTTCCGAGCATACTCCACCGCCTCTGGGACAGAGTCAAGGCCAAACTCGCGCACCACTGTGCCACTTTCAGCGCCAATCCTCAGCAGCCCCTGCGTGATCATGCGGAGCAGCTGCTCCAGCGTCTGGCGACTGCACACCCATTTCCCGATAATTTGGACATCTCTGGCGACCACCTGTACATAGCTGATGCCGGCAAGCCCTTCGGCCGTGCCCCCGCTCAGCACGACTCGTCCGTTGAACTTGACAGTACGAGACCCCGCAGAGAGATACAGGGTGCTCTTGTTCCCTTCCGGAGTCCAGTCGTTGTAGACCTCGGCGCCAGCTCCGCCGGGCGTCTTTGACAGGATCGCGGCCGAGTCAGCCTCATCGTCGCCGCTCATGACGACGTACTGCAGCCGCTCACTGCCCAGCTTCTGCTTCATCGCCGCGAGCTTCTCCTCGTTCCGCCCGAGGGCAATGACGTTTCCGCCAACCGCGAGGGCCACCTCGACAGCCAGTCCGCTGAACATGCCTCCCGAAGGGCCGATGACGATCGTCTCGGCAGGCTTGAGCTTTGCGGCCTCGATGATGGCCCCGGCAGCGATGGAGTAGGATGTGATGGACTGGAGGATAGCGGGGGTGTACCCGAGCTCCTTGCACAGACGGTTCTCGTCAAGCAAGAAGCAGTTCTCGAGAGGAACCTTCAGATACTGCTGGAACCCGCCCTCCTTCCACTCTGCCCAGAGCCTCTTGGCCGCGGGACTCTCGCCGCCGATGTGGCCCTGGACGATCTTGGTGAGAAAATCGTCTCGGGCCTGGATCATGCTGTTGACGAAGACGAGGTCGCCGGGCTTGAGCCGCACGGCGTCCGGCCCAACGGCATGCACACGTGCGATTCCAGGTGGATTAGGAACTACCGGGAGCTCCAGGTGGTGCTGCGGCAGTTTTCCATCAAGGATGAGATGCATGTAGGACGCCAGAGTGGTCGCTAGGACGCGAGCGATGACGGTGCCTGCCGAGGGCTCAGGTATCGGAAGCTCGACTTTGCTGAGAGGGCTGCCAAAGGCGGTCAGCTTCAAAGCAACATTGGTGGGCGTGGTAGACATGATGAAGGGCGAAGGATTGTTTAGGGAAGATTCTGCGCAGAGGAAACTTGTTGATGTACAGATTTTGAATAAATTAAAAGCTGTTTAGTTTAGCAGCCAATGCCAAATGTGTCTTTTTATACCCGACATCACGTATACTATGGTCCCGCTTCTGTCGGACACAGGACTGCTGCCACTTACACGCGTATGGTGCTCCTTGCTTCACAACAAGGGCTCTATCGCGCTGGGTGGCGAAAGTCCGGAGACCGAAAGCGACAACTATCTCGCATAGTAATCATCGCTTCTTTGTGAAAGCCACCTGACCTACTTAGGTCTAGATCCTCACGGACCTTGAGCTTGTTTTCAAACTAGCACCCGGTTCGGAGAATGACTTGAAGCGCGAAGTCGCGAGTCCTCGGATGCTGGCAATCCGATTGGCCATTTAGAGGGGGGATCGGTGATCTGTAAGCACCTTAAGCAGATAGAGTCGGCCGAAGAGAATCCATGCCACGTCCCCGACCCCGTTCATCGGCCCCTGCTCCTCAAATGTGGCGCCCAGTCTCGCAACTTGAACAGCCATCGTGACTTCTCGTGCTCTCATCTCCTCCACCATGAGTACTGCGCCGCAGTCAAGCAGGACGCTGCAAGCCCTTGCTGTAAGTCCGATCCTGTCTGACCCTGCCCAAGGATTTGGACCGCTGACGCAATCGAGCAGTGCCTTCGATGCAAGGCTCGAAAGGTAAGAGGGTGCCCCTGTCTAGAAGCCCGCGTGCCCACATCTTTCTGCGTCGCTCGTCACGCCCAACACCGTGATAGATATCATCCATGGTCTGATTGCCGTGCCAGACTGGTTGTGACCACGCCAGGCCCTCTTGTAGCAATTGTATCGCTCGGCAACTGGACTGCGTCTATCCGGACGGAAGAAAGAAGAAGAGACCGCCAACCTCCTCTGCGAAACAGACACGGTGGTATGTATCAATGTCGCCTTCGCCTGTCATGTTCCCAAGACGCTGGCGAGTTCGTCCCTGTCTCGCCTGGGCCCTCGTCCATCGCCCACTTGCAGGTTCTTCGTCTACTTGTGGCCACCCGACTCACTTGTCTTAGTCGGAAGCGGGAAGGATATATCAATGGAATGTTTGAGAGGCTCCAGCGACTTGAGGAAAAGTGTTCGCACCTGGCGGCCAGGTCTTCAGCTCAGATACGGAGTCAAGATGGGCGGTTCGAGAGCCCAACCATTATCGCTCCGCCACCACGCCAGGAAAATACACCTTCCTCGCCGTCCACGGCCTCATCAGCTGGAACAACACCAGAGACCGCCGAAGAGCTACCGTCATCATCGTCGCGTCTTGCAAGGCGTCCTCGTCCGCCTCTAAACCCAAGCGCCCTTATCAAACAAGCCTTCGACAAAGTTCTGAGCCTCAAGCAGCAAAGTATCAGCGATCGAATTGCTTGCTTTGATGTGTGCATCCGGCGAGAGCTCGCTAAAGCCTGCATTCAAAGTAAGAGATGCCGGGAAATCCTTCAATGTTCCGTCGCAGTTCTGTTCAATAGTTGTTGACTTTCTATCATAGACTTCTGCAAGCATCATCAGCTCGACATCTTCCCGAGATTCATCAACATCAAGCTCATGCACCTGATCCCGGATATCATCGCCATGCCCGAGGTCAGCCTCGACCCTGCTGCCCTCGTGCTTTACTACGGCATCCTCCACCAGGGGTCGTTGTTCACGTCGGCCGAGCTGACTCCCCAAGACAAGAACCTGACCCAGTCCATATACCTATGCTGTCTCCGCGCATTGCCCGCATGGATACAGCAGCAGGATAGAGGAACTGAGACGGGTTTAATAACTGGCGTCTTGCTGGTACAGCCTTGCCCGCCCAACCCTGCCACGATCCGAATCTTGACTGACGATAACGCTTCTTCTAGGCGCGAATCGCTGCTGAACATGCCGACTTCGAGTCAAGCTGGAACATACACAAGCTCGCGTGCCGATATGTGCAAGAACTGAGCCTGCACCGCCTTGATGCAGACATCTCGGGCGCTTTGATGAATGCGGAGCG
The DNA here is from genome assembly GCA_033030565.1 of Fusarium nematophilum. NCBI lineage: Eukaryota > Fungi > Ascomycota > Sordariomycetes > Hypocreales > Nectriaceae > Fusarium > Fusarium nematophilum. Next base: position 7,969 of record JAVIXY010000160.1, read on the forward strand.
TCTCTCGGAGGAGGCGAATCAAGAGGCGAATCAGGACAGGAGAAGCCTCTGGGCGCTGGCGCTCATGGACCTTCTCTTCCGCCTGATTCACGATAAGCCTGCTCTCTTAACGGCCGATTTGAACGAGTGGCGGGTCAATCTTCCGTGGTTGGACGCTGGACCTAAGCAGTCCCAGCCCCATGTTCCTACTCTGGTCTTCCTCATCAAGTCGCGGCTGACCTTTATTCTTCTTCGCTTCTTCGACACCATCGGCCCGGGGGCGAAAGATGAGGATGCGGTGGCAAGCCATGTTCAATCACTCTGTGCCGAGGTCGAACAGCTCCTCCAAGAGTGGTCGGTGGTGAGTTTTTCCCGCTGGTCTTTACTTTACCTCTTCTCGTCTGTTTTCGCTAAACTGCCCCGCCTCACCAACAGGAACATCTGATGAAAGCGCACGAGGCCAAGAATGCATCCTGGTGGTCGCTCAACAACCTGATGCTCTCTGGATACTGCTCCATCTTGTTCATGCTGCGCAAGATGACAGCCGCGCGGTCCGCCTCGTCTGGGGTGCCTGCCATGGATGATGACGATGGGCCTCCGACCCCCTTGATGATCAGCGCAGCTCGTCAGATCCTCCATCTTGCCCACCAGAGCCTGAGGCTATACCCGCACCCAGCAACCGTGTGCAACGTGTTTGGCTCCTTTCGGTGTTACGTCGCGTACGGCTGCCTGGCTCGACATCTGTCTATGGGCGACCTGCAGGGGTCTGCAGAGGTGGTAGCGAGTGATGTCGCGTTGCTGGAGTCTGTAACTCAGGATATCACTGTTGTAGCTGACGTTGACAAGACCTTGTTACCTATCGTCCGCGCACTCTGGGGAATAAACCAGGGCATATATGCAGCGTGGGCGGGCCAGGCAGGAGTTTTCTTTTAGGTGTTGGTGTCTGTACATTACGATGTATGGGAATGTGCGAGTGTCTTGCACCAGTTGGAGATATTCACCTTACAATCTACAGTTAGCTGGGTATGGTCAATTTTGCTAGGCATCCTGGACGACTTAAGCTAGCCAAATCTGTCTGCGACCGGAGAGTCACGTAACATTGACTGCGAATGGACGGAACGCCTATGCGTGTTCCGGTTCATGATGTTGGAAACCCAGCTTCAACGATGAAGAAACTCAAGGATCGTGGGAGAACTTGATAGGATGACGCACTTCTGGGTTGGGGGACTTTGGATGGGCGAGATATACCTTAAACAAGCTAAGGAGTGTTGTAACATATCCCTGGTTATTTATTTATATATTGCAGGGTTACTTGATCTGGAGGGTATATATGCCGTAGTTCTTTACCTAAGACCACATAGTCTCTGACTTAATTGTTGCAACTTGAAATACTATAGTATATATAGATATGGGCTATTACTACCCCTGTAATTTCTAAGTCATCTTATAAGATAAGTCACTTGCTTAGGTACTAATAAGCCTACTTATCCTTCTAACCCCTAGCATTATAAGCAGACTAGACTCTCTTACTCTTACCTGAAAGTATATTATTAACGATCTACTATTGATTTTGTAACGCTACCAGGCACTTATACGTCGGAGTGACGTGGAATCATCTCGACCATCACGTCTTGGTCTACCTCACTGCATCCAGCGACTTCTTTCATTATCTTTTAGTCATTCTCGACTGACCATCTGTCGAAGGGAAGTGAGGCGAGCCCGGGTCGTCAAGTTGCCGCTGCCGATGACGAAAACTTCAGTCAAGAGAGTTTTAGGAAAAAGACGACGACTGGTCAGCAATTTCAAAGTTACGACTAAGGATATGTAATCATGCTCGTGAATCCTCTAGCAAGTCAAAGGTCCTTAGGAACCCACTGTTTCACGACCAAGTGGCATGGAGTCAAGGACTGCCAGCTGCCAAGATATAATCGATAACCTTGGTCGACAAATGCCAACCAAGTTTTAGTATCGTCGTGTTCTTTTTTCTAGGCTTACTAGAGCAAGACCGTTCTTCCCGGTGCGGTCATCTTGGAGATCGGGAGAGGCTTTGAACCCAGCGAGTCTATCGTTCCCTATTCAGCATTATCTTCCCGTTCAGAACATCACAAGGCCAATCCACCACCCAGCGCAACTCCGTTGGCATCAGCTCACAGATGCCTCGGAGATGCCATCTTAAAACTTCATAATCCTCCCCGCCGTTCATCCACCAAACGGGCTCGAGTCCACATGACAGAACCAACATTCTCGCCATCAACGCCATGGCGAGCGGATCGTGGCGCTCAAGCATGGTTCTATATCCGGGCTGGCATTTCAGAGGCATCGTTTTTATAAAATGCGTAATAAATCCTGCAGTGACGCCAAAGTAGAAGGCCCGATAATAGTGCAAGACGTAATTTTTGGCTTCGAGATAGATCTCTCTCTCGGCTTCTGGTAGCGCTGTAACCCCGAATGCGACCAGGAGATGTTCTAGATCCCTCTTCACACATTGAAGCTGCGTCTGGGTGGCTGCTGACAGTTGGTCGTCTGCAACAACGAGTGGCTGAATATCGTGCCCGCACCAGACTTGTTCGAACCAGCTGTAGCCCAGACGCTTAAGGAGCGTATTGTTCTGACTATAAATGACACAGACGCCTTGCGTCATGTTCCATGCCTCAAAGGGGAGCGCATAAGTCTCGCCAGGTTGCCTCTGGCGTGCAAGCAACCAGTACATGATTGCTAGGATGACGGCTGAGAGCCAGATATGCTCTGATAATACCCCATGATGAGGGCCTAACAGAGCTTGGCGACGATTCATCAGGGTTCGACCCAGATACCGCCTCAGTGAAATTGTCATGCCAGGATCATTGGGGGAGTGAACGTGGAAATGCAATGCTGACAGGGCCAGCATTGGGTTTAGTACCACTTCGGAATCGAAAGCGAGCTGCGGTATGATTCTCTGCCACATGTCTCGGGCGGGTGCTCCGTCGGGGTCGGGCATTGAGTGGCAAACCACTGCAGTATAATGGTGCATCAAACGCAACTCCACAGTCCGCCACGGGTTTTCGTCTGCCGCAGAAAAAGGGTGCAAGGTTAGGTCGGGAAGAGGTATATCTGCTGTTCTTCCCGGCACAGCAGCAAGCCTCGATGGTTGGCGTAACGGATGTCTCCTGATATTTCGACCGTTGATGGCGGGAGGTTTTGCATCCCAGTCACAACGCTGGATTTTCGCATAGCGTCGGCGACAATTTGAACAGACAGGCTTGATTTCGTCGCACTAGTCCGGGGCTAAGCATGAGCGGTGCCGCGATGCTTGCTTGAGAGAGGCGTGTATACCTTGACTTTGCGAAGTTTACAGTCTCGGCAGCCCGACCGGGACTTTCTGAGCAGGGGTAGCTCTTGCTCGGCGGGAAAAGTGGAATCATGCATTACAGATTCGTGCTCATTGTCGAGCTAAGCCATGCTGAGATAACTGGTGATGGGGTTGAGAGATTGCGAGGTTCCGAGGTTGCGAGTTACGAGGTTGCATGGCATTATAAGCTGATTGTCTATGAGGCTATGCCTGTGAGAGCTTGTCTACTAAAGCCATTATAGGCGGGGGTCTCACGTAAGCGACGCGTTTATATTAATAAAAGAGAAAAAGATAGCAATATAGTAAGATAACTTTGTATTAATTTATTCTTATTGCAAAGTTAGGCAAGTCTCGGCTAGATTCCTAATCTATCCCTGACCATACAAGGGTCTACTAAAGCAAGTTAGGTGCAGCGCTAAACGCAGCTATCAATAGGTCTGATTCGTTAACAGTAGGAGGTTCCCGAGGCTTGGCAAAGGAATACGAGTTTGCTGAGATCTTACGGTATACCGCCCATAACCCGGCTGTGTCACTACAGGAATGTGGCTGTGGCAGGCTCACCGGCGATATAGCCAATACAGTAGCCAGCCAGCCGGGCAGCAGGGCGCAGACGAGGTCGACCAGCAGGACGTCTCTACGAGTCAGCACTACTTGGGCTTGGGCTGGAAGCAAGCCAGCCTAGTAACTCATCCCAGTGCCAGACACGCAGCCGGTCCGCGGTTCTTGGAACCCCCCCCCCCCGGGTTAGACTGCGGCATAATCACGATATCTCTCTCGTGCATTGGATGACACTGTGACGGCCCGGCAAGGATGCTATCGTCTGCATCGAAGGCTATTAAAGTATGAACTTTGATGTCGATGATGGGTTGTGATTTCGGAGGTACGTCCGGGGAAGAGCTGGAATAGTCTCGAGAGGCTGACTTGGGCAATGTAGAGCGGCTGTACAACAGCCTGGTCTGTTCGAGGGAGTCTTTCCTGTCCGAATCGCTGGCCTACAGCAATGTTTAGACAAGGCGGATAAAGCCACTCTCTCGGAGGACATCTTTCCTGGCAGACAACATCCAACTGCTGTGACTGTCGGTGGAAGAAGCGAAGCAGTCGAAGTGGGTACAGGCGAGGTCGATGGCAGAGCAGTAAGCGCCAAGCCGCTCGCTGCAATCCAATCATGTGTCAAAGCGAACTTGCGAACTTGCGAACTTGCGAGGTTGCGAACATGCCGAAGCTTGCCTGATCGAAACTGTTATTGGGACCAGGGCCCTGGTATAGCGTATTCCCGCTGGGGTCTTCTAACATACGGCGACTCCTAAGCACCAAGAATCAGATTCAAGACCCACTTTCCCCCAAGGGTTCAATTGTATTCCTTCTTCTAAATTCCAGCTTTTAGAGGTAGATAGTGTATAAGAAGGGAGGATTTCAGTCTCTGCTATATTTTCTGATCTTCTTCCCACACTCGAATCACATCTTCACATTGGCTACTTTCCTCCAACTGTCTACATAACCCCGGGGTCAACATGAAGGCCTCTATCGCCGCTCCTGTGCTGTTGGCTTTTACTGTAGGTCCTCCATACCAATGCTCTTTCGTCCAGACTTTATTGATACTGTCTCTTAGGCATTTGCTTCGCCTGCCGACAAGGGCCATCAGCTTCGGTCTGCTGACAATATAGATGACGAGCCAGCGACTACTGGAGAGCTTTCGTTCATTGGGCCTGTGACTGTGGGCGGACCTGACATCACCCTTCACGGAACAGCCGAGTCTATCTACAAACAGGTTATCAAGCTCAATCCCAATTATGATGAAGAGCTCGGCCCCAAGGACGATGAAGCCAAGGAGCGTGCCCTAGAGGCCAGACAATCGGTATGCCGCAGGCCTCTAACTCCCCCCCCCCCGCTTCCCTCTTCTAGAATGCTTGTATTTTTAAGAAGCATCCACACAGGGCTAATGAGATGACGTGGACCTAGATCAATTGTAGCTGGGGTTCCAAAATCGGGGGCTGGGCAAACATGTGCTCGGAGGGTTACAGTTATCTCAAGAAACTAGGCAACGCAAGGTGTGCTGCAGATCCGGGGGTGGAGGTTCGTGTGAGCTGCTCCCATGGCTGTGGAATGTACTTGACCAGCTTGGTAAGCTTGAGGATCACGAGGAAACGCTCCCACTGCTAACTGTTTTATAGACTGGAGGACGCATCGAGGTGTATTGCGGGGATATTGCGAACGACATGGCCACCATTGCCCAGACATGCGCGTCGCCCGCTGGATTTGTCCATGGTAGCATGACCTTCTGGGACCATTGGACTGGGCTGGGAGGCACCCGCTGTTAGGGTTGTCTGACTCTTGACTGTGGTTGAAGTACTCTGCAAAGTGGCTTGCTGCAATCGAGCCCCGCTGCATTATGTTGGGATCTAAAAACTTGGATCTGGAAGACCTCTGAAATTCTCGTTCTGTTGATAGTCAGTCTTTACCTTGAATTCTTAATTGATCGAGGCTTGTCCCTCGATCCTTGTGACAATGTTGGACTCGCGGCGCGTTCCAGTCCACCTGCAAGCGCACCAGCCAGCCTAAGCTAAGGGCCGGTCCAGCTCCGCCACCATACCAACCCTGACTCGACAAGAAATTTAGTACCCAGTCTAAATAGCTTTTGAAGGCGAAGATAAACCCAGAGGGATGAGATACGTTTCTTTCTCTAGAGCCGATGGCGGCTGCCCATTGTCTGTGAAGGAGATACCTGCGCCAGGCTGCGAGGCGAGGTGAGACGAGGTGAGACAACACCAGCGGCCAAGGAGGCACCATTAGCCACCCTGGCCTCGGAATACTGCGTGGCAAGATGCCCCCTGACCGCCAAAACTCAGATGGAGGCGTATGATAGTCCAAACTTACCCCATTCGTGCCTTGCTGATTCGGAGCATGCCGGCCAAACGCTGTCCAGTGAAAGGAGAGCAGCATGCAGGAACCCATTCCAAATTCCCGAGCGACGGGCATCGTTCTAATTTTGGAACTACCATCACACGCGGTGGGTGAAAAAGGAGCCAAGGAAAATCAGGCTGAGGGATAGGTAAAAGAAGGGCTTGTTTATGCAGGTGCTCTGTGGTACGTAGTCCCGTATTGCGGCTACGGAGCACATTGCCAGAGCTCCTATCGTGCAGGCCATTCGCCCTCCAAATTATGTCCAGATCCACGCCCAAACATTTTGTTCTAAACAAACATTATTTCTAGCTCCTCAAGAAGATACTATACTTGTTGCGATCGTAACTTCATGGGATGCACCGCCACATGCTTCTTCTTAGGGTTAGGAATCCCCTCCTCCTCGACCATCTCGTCAAACATGGTCCGATCGGCCAGCTTGGAATCATACGCCGCATCGTCATCCAACGCATCAAGCAGAATATGCGGCTCCGTCCAGGACGAACCAAAATCCACAATCTTACCGTCCCTATAATTATCCAGCCGAATATCCATGTTGTATATCCGCTGCCTATTCAGCGCCATGATACCCAGAAGAACCGTTTTCAAACTCTTCTCGTTAACACCGCTATCCGGAGAGGCAAGGTCCTTGACGATAGCCCTGGGTCTAAACCCTCCTATTGTCGAGCGCTGATATTGTAGATCGACGCTATCCAGCCCTAGATCAATGTTGCGTTCTTGGAGGATCTTCTCATCTTGTTCGCGAAGAAAGAAGAAGCCATGGCAAGGGACGGCAACGTCTTTTAACACCTTTTTCTTTCTGGCCTCGTGTATTCGTCCGTATGCTCGGCATTCCGCGTAGAATGGATCGGTATAGTATGAGATTGTCTCCAATGGAGTATCTTGGCCGATCAGAGGTTCCCAGAAGTGATCGTGGCTCATTGGATCATGGAATTTGAACTGTTGTGCCTTTGTTAGCCAGCTGGGGAAGAAACTCTGATGGGTTGAATTACCACTTTGATGGCGTATTCTTTATTTTTAACCTTTGCGCGGAAGACGTATCCCTCTGTCGGGGTGCCCCCATCTTGGTCGTTGTCGAGCCTCTCAAGCCATTGAATGCGAGAAGCATGATGCTGGAACATGCGTAGCTTTGGGCCTTCGCATAGTGGCAGCTCCTTGGGAATTGCGCGTCTTTTGGGCATGCTGAGACAGAGATGACCGTGGGAAATCAGACACCCACCACATGCAGATAAAGGCGCATCCTCTCCTCGCTCCACGTCTTTATAGCCGAGGGCCATTGCTGCAGGTCAACCCCCCTCCTACTATCTTTGGTCGTCTATGCGCCGTCGGCGGGAGCTAGGGACGTCCCGGGTCTCCCGATCGGGTCGATGGGATGGAGGGAGTGGCGGGGTCACGAGGCATATACGAGCCTACGTGTAGCCAACCAAAGCTGCTCTGATGCACGGGAATCACCAACAGCTACATGCAGGAAACCTTCGAGGGCTGCAAGAACAGGGACGGAGTTGGAGGGAGCCACAGCCTCGCGGCGGTTCTGGCGCCTTTAAATTGGCCAGAGTTGTCCCTTCTGGCCTGAGCTCTGTCTCGTGTGACATTGGCTCGCAATCCATTGGAACAGTAGATCCAGAGCGGGCATCCTGTCTCACCATCCGCCATGCCCAACAATCCCCCAGCCACGTCAATCCTCGAGTTCCTCACCCACCCAAACCCGACCGTCTCTCACATCTCCACAGGTAGCAAGACAAACACGCGTGGCAAGAATTGGCTCAGCCCGAGACAGATCAAGAGATGGGACGACTTTGATAACCCCAGCGTCCTAAAGGCCTCGTTCGGCGGCTATCTGCTCCAAGAGGCACGTCGCAGAGGCAGGGATCTTCCGCATTACCCGCATACCCATCCACGGTACGACTGCGAAATTCGAAATGAGAACGACACACGGGACTTGCTCCAAAATTGGAACAGGACAATCGTCAATGCAGCTCTTGATGCGGTCCAACATGAACTTCACCCTGCTATCTGGGCCAAGGGAAAAGATGGCCCTCCGTCCACAAAGGAAAGGTCAGAGCCAACACCACCACCGCCGCCAGAGCCAGAAAAGGTGCCAAGACGGCCTCCACGGAAATGCTCGAGCCGAGAGAAAGCACCAAGGCCTCAATCACTCGCAAGACTAAAGCCAGACTCGGGTTCCAGCTCGTTGGACCCGTTGCTTCCAGCCGGCCACGACCGTCAGGAAAGGTTCCCCAAGGAGTACAAACCCGCGTTCAAATGGAAGAGCGAGTCGATAGTGGAGAGCCAGCTGATCGACGACGCCGGCAAGTGGAACAAGGGGAAACGCAACGCAAACGAGGCGATGCCCATCAGACAGGCCTTTTCGTACTGCGTCAAGCACATGTGTCGCTACGGCTGCATCCTAACATGCGAGGAAGCCTTCATCTTCCGAGTCAAGCCGCTTGGGAACGAACCCGGTAGGTCAACACTGAACTCTTTGTTGGACTGCCATTGACATCGGTTGATGAGTCTAGGCCGTGGTTCACAGGACCTTGGGTCATTAAGACAGCGGTTGACGCACCACGGTCTCATGGAATACACTTCTATCCCCTGGGATAGTCACCGCCAGGGAGACGTGCAAGGCCACGATACATGGACCGTCAATCTGGCCTTGTGGTTTGTGCACGTCCTGGCGGGTAACAACTACGAGGTTGAGTGGGAGTATGGTCCTCTGGAAGACGAGAAACTGGCTGCGCCTACACCGGTGAGAATGCGGGATGAACGAATTGCGGTGTTTGCAAAGGGTCTTCGAGATGAGGATGAAAATGAGGAGGAAGAGTCGGATGGATCAAGTGATTCGGGAGAGTCAGATGTGACTGTGCCGTTTGAAATAAGCCCGTTGATAAAGCGGAAGAGGGAGCCAGAGTCGGAGGACTTGGAGGGATACAATCTTTCATTCACGAAACGGCTGTTTGTGGAAGTATAACTTGGTGGATATGGAACACAGTTTGGGGCAGCGTCAATGTAAAACCAACCTAAAATAAATGGAGGGAGATCATTTCCTAGGAAATATTAGCGCCTCAATCACGAACCTGCCCAATCAACAGAAAAGAACTGTCGCGCTCGATGAGTAATCAGCCATCTGCAGCCGAGTACCTCCCAGTGCTGATTCTCATCCGACCGTCCCGTCAGATCTCAATCAACCTCACCCTTTCACTCACACCAATGCTATCAAGATGACGGTACAAGAAGCCTCCATGTCCCCCACAAGACCAACTCTTCTCGGCACCACCCTCGTAGTAGGCGGCTGTGGCTTCCTAGGCTACCACATCGTCCGGCACCTCCTCCAGGACTCCGACAGCGGCCCCGTCTACGTCCTCGACCGCGACATCTCCAAGAACCGCCACGAAAAGGCCACCTACATCCGCGGCAACATCACAGACAGCGCGTTGGTCCACCGGCTCGTAGCCGACATCAAGCCCTGCGTCATCTTCCACACTGCCTCGCCCATCGCCTCCCTGCCAGCGAGCAGAGAGGGCGAATTCCTCGAGACAAACGTCAAGGGAACTGAGGTTCTCCTCACTGTAGCGAGGGAAATCAACTTAGTCCAGGCCCTGGTTTACACGTCCAGTGTCGACACGTACGCGAACCCGCCGCATGAGGATGTGACTGAGGAGCATCCCCTGTGGCTAGCGTCTGACAAGTCCAACGAGTATAACCGCACAAAGGCGATAGCAGATCGTCTAGTCCGCGACGCAAACGGTCCTCAATTACGTACTGTTGCGCTGCGTCTCGGCCATGCCTACGGCGAGAGGCACATCCAGGGAATGGTAGAGGTGCTCGACATGTGCTCCGGAAACAAGAAGCTGGTGCAGGTCGGCCCCGGCAAAAACCTCATGGAAGTTGTTTCCGCGGAAAACTGCGCCGTGGCTCATCTCCTCGCGGCAAAAGCGCTTATCGACCCGACCCTGGCGGCAGGCAAGGTCGACGGCGAGGCCTTCAACATCTCGGACGGTGCGCCGATGCCGTTCTGGCACCACATCAAGGTCATATGGGGTGTTGCGAGGGGGCAAGAGGCGGTGAAGAACGTGTCTGTTCTTCCGGCGTGGGTCATGGCTGCGACGGTGTATCTTGCCGAGTGGCTGTTTTGGATCTTTACGTTGAACATGGCCAAGCCGCCGGCTGCTCTGAGGAGGATTTCTCTGGACTATTGTCTCCATACGCATACGTATTGTATTGACAAGGCGAGGGAGAGGTTGCGGTTTGACCCGGTTTCGGATCATGATGCGGTGTTGGCCGAGTCGGCGAGATGGATGCTGCGGTATCGAGAGACGGGAAGTGAGTGATTGAGAGGCATTGAAAGTCATGGCGGTAGATGTGCGACGGATTCAGCTATATCGTGTTTACTTGTCTGCATTCTTTTTTAGCGTTGTTTATGTCTATTAATAAGATAGATTTTGGCCAGGATATTTGAGTTGAAAACCTGTGTTCGAAACGGCTACATAAGCCGCATTGAAGGCTGGCGCGGTTCTTGAGTTGGCCGACTCTTGAGCTTGAAGTATGTTTAGTATTTGAAGTTATGATACCTACTAAATAGGATACATCAGCCGGCGCTCTTAGACCTGGCTATCGGTGGAAAAAAATATAGGAAGAGATCACATTTGGTATTCTACTTGGTAAACCTGACAAATTAGAAGATAATAATATAATATCTTATAAATAATAATTTTTAAATAACATAGAGTACTTCTATAGAAGATATCAAGAGACTACTCTCTCATGATTCCAGCCTTTCCCTAGTCCACCTTACGATTAGCACTTGAGCTAGGCATGCCTTGATAACCACCTGGCTTGCATCCAATCGGAATTTCTATAGGACGTCTTACTGCCATGCCGGATGAGTCACATCGCAGCTTTAACATCTATAAAGATGTCTCACCTCGAGATTATGAAGTTCATCTTTTCAGAATCAAGCACAATGATACCCTTGGATCTGGCTCTAACGCTCCTCTCCACAGCCATCTTCTTGGCGGCCTGGCACATCATCCGACTCCACGTCGCAGCCCACGGCCCAATCACCCAAGCTCGCACTATCACCAAAATCAACAACTGGTTCTACTCAACCGCCTCCATAGCCTTTATCCTCCTCCTAACCTTCCCATCCCTCGACTATCAAGCCAGATACATCTTCCACCTGTCCAAATTATACGAGTACATTGACGTCCTCGGCGTCTGCGCAGCCGGCCGGGAAATCGACCTGCACTTTGGTTTCCACCACCTCACGACACCCTACCTCACTCTCGTAAGGGTAATTCGGTACAGCGAGGGGTGGCGCGTCGGAGCAGCTCTAAATGCCTTCCACCATGTGCTCATGTATGCGTACTTCGGGGGCGCGAGCTTTCTAGGCCGGGCGCTGTATGTTACGGGGGTGGTGCAGCTTGTTGTTGGTTTAGTTGGAGAGGCTTGGATCCTGTCGAGGAAGGATGGGGAAGAGGAGGTTTGGCCGCATGTGATGGGGTTTGGCTTGATGGGCGCGTATCTGTGTCTTTGGACACTGAGTGTTTTGCCCAAGAGAGAAGAGGTCATAAAGAAGAAAGCATGAGATAGAAAGCACACGTTGATCATCCATATACATCTTGTATTACTATAACCATATCGTACCGCCAAGCCTCGTTTGTCCGGCCTCGACGCTTATAGACAATACTCGCTATGGTTATCCCCATCCCATCCCTCCCCTAGGTCGTGTAAATGAACGTCTTCTGCTCAAAGTCGGTCTGATCCAGGAACGACTCAATCACATCCTCTTCGTGCTCCCCCGCAGCCACAACATTCTCAACCCGCTGCTTGTTCTGCCACACCGCAATAGCCCAGTACGCCTCCATGAGGGCGATGCACACGCCGTAGCACACAATCATGGAGATGGTGCCGCCCACGTACTCGGGCGCCTGGTTGGCGCGGAAGGTCTGCGGGCCGATGAGGTTGCCGACCGCGTAGCCGATGTACAGGATGGCGAAGACGACCGAATTTTTGGTGTGGCCGGCCGTGTTGGCCTGCGCGAGGCCGATGCCGACGACATAAGGCCCAAAGTAGGTGTACAAGAGGTACAGACCTACCATCTGGCCAGCGAGATTGCTCCTCGGCAGGGCAAAGACCACGGCCGTACCAACTATGGGGACAAGACAAGCCAGCATGGCGACCAAACACCGGCGGTTCTTCCACTTGGCAGATAGGAGCGAGAAGGCAAAAGACGAGATGGTCGACATGACACCCGTAGGCATGGTAAGCAGCGAGGCATCAACGCCAGAGTATCCCAGACCCTGGATGATCAGACCGCCGAACGTGACGAGACCTCCGTTGGGGATGTTGATGGCGATGTTGAAGAAGAAGAGGAGCCAGGTTTTGGGGTCGACGACTGCCTCCTTGACCTGGGACCACTTCCAGACGTTGTTGACAATGCCGGTCTTGTTGGCAGCGAGGCGGTTGACCATGTGGTGCTTCTCGCGGTCGGTGAGGAAGAAGGCGTCCATGGGGGTGCCGGGGAGCCAGATGAAGGCGATGATGGACCAGATCATGGAGACGGAGCCTGGGCGTACGCGTTAGCCAAGTAGGGTAGTCAAGGTAGTTTGGGCGACTTACCGGTCAGGAGGAATAGATACTGCCAGATGGCCAGGGGCGCACTCTCGGGGATATGTCCCACAGCCCAGGAAAGAAACCCATTGAAGACAGAACTAGCGGCCGCGAATACAAGAGCGTTTCTTGGAGGCTGCTCCTCTTTGAGGTAGAAACCCGCAAGCATCAGCGAGATACCAGGGACAATGATGGCTTCGAAAGCACCCATCAGGAATCGCAGAGCAGCCAGTCCCGCAAAATTGTGACACGCCACCATGAGGAGGGCGCAGGCGGACCAGCCCATCGAGCAGCCGGAGAGGTACTTTGCGCTCGGGAGGCGGTGGATGAGCCAAGTGGATGGGAACATTCCGACGAGTGCCTTTTCTCATGATTAGCCTAATGATATTTTTGTTCAGGGAGGTAGACGAACACCCAGGGAGAGGATAGAGCCGAGCCAGCTGTATTGCTGGCCGACGAGGTTGTTGTCCTCGCGAAGGCCATAAAGGGCAGCCGTTCCAAGAGCAACCTTGTCGATACTAAACCAGTTAATAACCAGTGCAACCCATATTCGCGAGTACTCACGCTCCCAAAGTAGCCACCAGAAAGAGCTATACCATGTCAGAACTCATCCATCATGAATTTGCTGGAGAATTACCATGGGCAGCAAGATCCAGTCCGTCTTGCGCAACACCTTCTTCTCCTCCTCTGGCGTCAGCGGCTCATAGTGCTCCGTGCTGTTGAGATACACAGCCGCCTTGTCAGCCTGGCGGTTGTCCAGCTTCTGCGCCTCCACGGTGCCAACCTGGGGAACAGGCTGCTCCGAGATGGAGTGCTTCTTGTCATCCTCTGCCATGTCAAAGAAAACTCGGAACTGTTTTATGGTGGGCGGTAGAGATGGGCGTTGTTGGGTGTGGGCTGGATCGAGGTGGGTAACGCTGCCTCTTATGCTTCTCGCGTGAAGCTAAAAGGTTGCTATCGGGAATACTACGACAACCGTGCAATCCATGATAACAGGGTTAGGCCGGGGGCGGGTCCACAGGAGCTTTTGGGTGAGGGGGGAAAGTGACATTCCGGGGTAAGACTAGATAGCTCGCTTGTATCTGAATGAATCAGTTCAAGATGATGAGGAGTTACCCTGATAAGCTAGTTCCATCCGGCCATCAACAGAGAGATAGGCTCATTGAACGGTAGGGTCGTTTCGACCTTCCTCGTTACTCGCGGCCAAATGCGGGGGAGATGGTTGGTGATGCTATTGGATCGTGTATCCCTGGTGGTGGGGATGAGTCGGCTGAGGTATCGGTACAAGACAACTCCACAGCGGAGATAACGAGCAGGATGGATCAGGCAGAGCATCACAAGTGACAAAGTTGCAGTTGTCAGTCCATCATCAAGTCATCTCACGGCCGGACCCGATATCGCTGATTGCCCTATCGTCAAGGCCCTCACTCTGGAGGCTGGTATATCTGCCATCGACCCGCTCGTTATCTGGATCAAGCCCCGGTTCCAACCAACGCTTGATGACTCGCAATCATGGCCGATACCAAAGACGCCTCAATCCTGATCGTCGGAGCCGGCACCTTTGGCCTCTCTACAGCCCTGGACCTCTCCCTCAACGGCTACAGCAACATCACCGTCCTCGACAGGGGCGACGAGATACCCTCCCCTCACTCTGCAGGATGCGACCTCAACAAGATTGTCCGCGCAGAGTACGAAGACCCCTTCTACGTTGATCTGGCATTGGAAGCCATCGCAGAGTGGAAGACGCCTTACTATGCGCCCTACTATGCTGAACGAGGTCTCGTATGGGTCAATTCCCCAGGAGGAACGACCAAGGCGTCAGAATCCGCCAACAAGGCATTGTCCACCCTCCAAGGCCGCCCGGAGTACCCCCCCGGCACCATCAAGCAGATCAAGTCTGGGCAAGATGTCCATTCAATCGTTCCTCAGCTGAAGGGCCACATGGACGGCTGGTTCGGCTACTTCAACAAGTACGGGGGATACGCCCGCGCAGGGAGAGCCATGGCAAAGATGCACGCCACCTGCAAGGAGCGAGGTGTCCGTTTCGTCTTGGGCGAGAGCGAGGGAAACGCAGAGACTTTACTCTTCGACGGGAAGCGATGTAAAGGCGTCAAGACAAAGTCTGGACGTGAGCATCTCGCCACGCACACAATCGTCTGTCTCGGGGCCCACGTAGGCCGTCTCGTCCCTTCGATAACGGGCCAGATCACCGCCAAGGCATGGGCCGTAGCCCACATACAGCTCACGCCCGAGCAGGCACGCAGCATGGCCGGCATCCCCGTCATCAACTGTCGCGACCTAGGCTTCTTTTTTGAGCCAGATGCCGAGACGGGACTTCTCAAGCTCGCCGCTCACAGAGCAGGCCTCACCAACTTTGAGGTCTCGGACCACGGCCGTGCAAGTCTCCCAGCAGCAAACGGCCAAGGTCACGGCGATAAAATCACAGCGACGCACGTCCCAGGGGGCCAGATCCCCAAAGAGGACGAGGACAAGATCGCTGCTCTCATCGCCGCGACGATGCCCCAGTTCTCGTCTCTGCCTCTGATCCGGAAATTCATCTGCTGGTGCGGCGACACCACAGACTCCAACTATATCATCGACTTTGTTCCCGACACGGAGGACAAGTCGCTGATGGTGTTTTCGGGGGATAGTGGGCATGCGTTCAAGATGCTTCCTATTGCTGGGCGGTGGGCGAGGGATGTCCTGGAAAAGGGCGAGCAGAGGCTGAACCGGTGGAAGTGGAAGGGGAAGCCCAAGGGGAAGGCGGATGATATTAGTTGGCGGTTTGGAGATCTTGAGGATGTCAAGGATGTGCAGAGTTGGATTGGTGATGGAGTGCACAGGGCCAGCAGCCAGGTCAAGTCGAAGCTATAAAGGCTGTATTGAGCTACAACGAGGGTATAAAAGTTGAACTGCTAGACGTGACATTGCTCACCTATCAAACTTTGAATCAGTCTGTTCATCACGCAAGACTCAGCAGCTTGCTCTTCGTCTCGACAAGATCCTCCCATCTCCCCCCCTTGCCAAGATCCCTATCCAGCCAAACATCCATCACCACATCCCGCGCCTTCACAACAAACGCCAGCCACCTCGCCTTGATCAAGCTGTCAAACTTGTCCAGCACCACCCGTCTATCGTCCTCGTTCCAAACGCCCAGCGTGCCCACGACGAACAGAATAAACGTCAGTGACGGCTTAGGCGGGAGTTCGGTGAGAAGGTCCATGACTCGTCGCGTCAGGGGCTGTATCACCGCCGACGTGGGCGATGCGTTGTCGATGCACGCGTAGAGGTAGATGAGCGCACATAATCTCTTTCCCTCTGCCACTCGAAGCAGCACTTCACCTGACTCGCTGCCGTCACTCCCCGTAGAGATTCGCTGACGCAGAGCCCTGAGGCCATCCTCAATGTCATTCCGCCGCTGCTTGAAAGACGCCTCTTCCACATCCTCCTGCCCCCCCACCGAGAGATTCGGCTTCTTCCCTGACCTCCGTAGATCCATGATCAAGCTTCCAATGGCAGAAACCTGCTGTATCAACCCCCTCGAGCACGCAATCATGGGATCAATCTCGTTCCCGTCGTCGCTGGCAAACCACTCGCTCGGGTCAAACAGCGTCTCCTCCTGGATCCACGCCGTGCGGCTCATGATGTCGTGCGAGACGAACCACATGATGCAGAACTGGCGGAACTTGTCGGGCACGCGCACTCTCGGACGGCTCGGCCAGACCATGCTGCACAGGACCCTAGCTGCTTTGAGATGGGTCATCCATACAGACGAGCAGAGATTGGCAATGTCGTTGCACGAGAGGATGATTATAGTCGTGAGGATCGAGGCCCAGGGGCCTGAAGCAGTGGACCAGTCTCCCTGGGCAGAGCCAATCTCCATCCTCAGTCCCTGCAGCGCGCGAACCTTGTTCTTGACTGACGCGACGCTGTAGGCATCTTTGGCGGCGGGGTTGACAAAGGATGCCTCGGTGGCGGCCCAGCTGAGGAGGGCGTGGAAGAGGGGGCCTGAGGTAAAGGATAGGGGCACGACAAACTCGCCGTAGGGGTTCTCTATCGTAGAGTTACTGAGCCCGGGACACATGTAGCTGACAAAGAAGTCGAATAGGCGCAGGTCAGTGGAGTTTTCGGCAGACGGAAACAGGGATAGTTGGCTGGCGGGATCTGAACGGAGGACAGGGTCGCTGACGACAGTGCATGCCGCCTCATCTGCTGCGTCTGCTTCCTCCTCATCTTGGTCATGGCCTGCCGTCAAGTCGTCTCGCTCCTCCACCTCGCCGACATCGGCCCTGGGTGCATCGCCCTCAAAGTCAGCCCAAGTCGTATGCAGATAATAAACCTCCCCGCTGAAACTCCTCGAGCCGAGAGGACGGCTAGAAACGGGCACCTTGGCCGACTGGCCATAGACACCTGCGGATCCATCGTGAGCACGGGGGGTCTCCAGTCCTGGGAAAAGGAACGGTACCTTGGCGCCCGAAGCAGATGCCCCTGGCAAGGGCCTCTTCCCTCCACATGAGCTTCAGCCCGTACTGGCACGTGTGCTTCCACCGGGCGCAGTTGCTGCAGACGGGTCTTTCGAGGGTGCACTTGATGCGGCGCTCTGGGGTTGGTCAGCAAAAGACAGCTCAATGCTGATGGGGGAACATACCCTTGCACTTCCAGCAGGCATTCCTCCCACGTTTCTCCGTGGGTTCGCCATCTCTTCGGCGGGGCATGACAGAGACGGGTTTCCTAGGGTATTCGGGGCGAGTTTGACGTGAGATTGCATAGATCCAAGGCACAAGGTGGAGTGATGAGTTAAGTTGACAGCCCAAGGCCTCGGGTCAGGTGTCGGAGGTAAAAGTCGGGGGGAGGGGGAAGTGAGGGAGAAGGTCGAAACGACCTGACCCGCCTTTGTTATCGGCCCAGCCATTCATGGGCAGTCATCCAACCCCGGCATCCCTCCCTTATCAGCCATTGTCATCGTTGGGATGGCTCTCCTCACGATAATCGCGGGGGAAAACAGTGGAGCCGGGTTCCCCGCGACGCGAGTCATAGCCAAGGTACCGGTACTTGGAGAAACCCGAGGGTCCGGGAATATTAAAAAAAGAAGGTCGTTTCGAACTTCAAGTAGTTTGGGTTGCAAGAATGAGGCTGAAATGTATATGTGAGACTTGGTTTTGGTCACTATATCTAGTGCTCTAGCTACCCCCCAGTCAACTGCCCCTGTTCTCTATCTCACTTCACATCCCATCCCTCCTCTACACCCTTGACGAGTCTCTTCCCTGAGACACCACCACAATGCCTCACTCGGACAGAAGCATAGACTCGCCAGAGGACTCCATCTTGGTCGCCATTGATCGAGGTGGTACCTTTACCGACGTCTGGGCGTCTGTCGAGGGCAAACCCGACCTTGTGTTTAAGCTCCTCTCTGTTGATCCAGACCACTACAAAGATGCTCCCACAGAGGGTAACTATCAAATCTGTCTCTGTAATATTATGTTACTGACATTGCTTTCAAGGCGTCCGGAGGGTCCTCTGCCACTACCTCGGCCGAGACATCCCCAAGTCAGAACCCCTCCCCAAGAAGCCCATCCGCGCCATCCGCATGGGCACCACCGTCGCCACAAACGCCCTACTGGAGCGCAAGGGAAGCCACCACGCCTTTTTGGTCACACGAGGCCACAGGGACGTGCTGGAGATTGGCTCCCAGCAGCGCCCCAACATCTTTGCCCTCGACATCCGGAAAGCTGCCGTCCTGTACGACACCGTTGTTGAGGTAGACGAGCGCGTTACCCTCGAGCACTACGACGAGGAGCCCGACCGCGTGAACGGAGTGCGCAAGGTCATTGAGGGTGAGGTCGTCGAGGGTGTTGGCGGCGAGCTCATCCGTGTTTTGGAGAGGCTCAACGAGGACTCGACGAGAGCTTCGCTGCAGAAGCTGAGGGACGAGGGATACGCGACTGTTGCGGTGTGTCTGGCGCATTCGTTCCTATTTCCGGACCATGAGCGTAAGATTGAGGAGATAGCGAGGGAGATGGGCTTTGAGCACGTCTCTCTGTCCTCTGCGGTCGGCGCCAACATGGTCAAGATGGTGTCTAGGGGCGGCACGGCTTCTGCAGATGCGTACCTCACTCCCGAGACGAACAAGTACATTGCTGGCTTTGCTGCTGGCTTTGAAGGCGGTAATCTCGATGGTCTGCGGTGTGAATTCATGCAGAGCGACGGTGGCCTCGTCAACTACAAGTCCTTTAGTGGCATGAAGGGCATCCTCAGCGGACCAGCCGGTAAGTCGTCTTCGAACACCTCTACCAAACTATAAATCCAACTTCATAGGTGGCCTCGTCGGCTTCGCTCGCACATCCTACGATGGCGAAACCCCCGTCGTCGGCTTCGACATGGGCGGAACATCCACCGACGTGAGTCGCTTCGGCGGCACCTTCGACCACGTCTTCGAGACCACCACCGCTGGCGTCACCATCCAGAGTCCCCAGCTCGACATCAACACCGTCGCCGCCGGCGGAGGCAGCATCCTCTTCTGGGAGAACGGCCTGTTCCGCGTTGGTCCCGAGAGCGCAGGCGCGCATCCCGGTCCCGCCGCGTACCGCAAGGGAGGACCACTGACCATCACAGACGCGAATCTGCTGCTTGGTCGGCTTCTGCCAGAGTATTTCCCCAGGATTTTCGGTCCTAATGAGGATCAGGGTCTAGACGTGGATGTCGTGAGGGAAAAGTTTGAGAAGCTTGCTGTGGAGATTAGAAAGGATACAGGTCGGGATGTGACTCCTGAGGAGGTTGCTGTGGGTTTCATCGAGGTTGCCAACGAGACCATGTGCAGGCCGATTCGGTCTCTTACGGAGGCTCGAGGCTTCGAGATTGACTCGCATAATCTTGCCGTGTTTGGTGGTGCAGGTGGCCAGCATGCCTGCGAGATTGCAGAGAACCTGGGCATTTCCAAGGTTGTCATGCACAAGTACTCGAGTCTGCTTTCAGCATACGGTAGCTTCCCATCACCGTTACTCTTCATTAGTCCATTCTCTAACAGTTTACAGGAATAGCCCTAGCCGAAGTCGTCCAGGAAGCCCAGGAACCGTGCAACGAGATCCTGACCCCAGACACCATGCCCAAGATCTCGGCCCGCCACGAATACCTCCGCGACTTTGGCACAAAGGCCCTCCTCCAGCAGGGCGTCGACCAGTCCGCCATCAAGCACGAAGTGTACCTCAACCTGCGCTACCGCGGCAGCGACACAACCCTCATGATCCTCGAGCCCGCCGATGGGGACTGGAAGCGCGAGTTCATCGCCGAGCATCTGCGAGAGTTTTCGTTTGTTCTTCCCGCGGAGAGAGAGGTTCTCGTTGATGACATCCGTGTGCGTGCGATTGGGGTTAGTACCGAGAGCACAAAGGACAACGAGGCGCTTGAGCAGGAGCTTCGGGGTGGAAGCTTTGCCCCCATCAACGTGGACAAGCTGGCGGCGGAGAAGGCAAGTTCCCTACTCCCATATTACGAACTAGTTCTAACAGTTTCAGCGCCCCATGTATTTCAAGCACGGCGGCTTCCACGACGCCAGCGTCCTCCTCCTCAAGAACCTCTCCCCCGGCAACCTCGTCAGCGGCCCAGCCGTCATCATCGACGACACGCAGACCGTCGTCGTAGCCCCCAAGTGCAACGCCCGCGTCCTCTCCAATCACATCATCATCGACGTCGAGGCCCAGCACACCCTCAAGGCTGACGCCCTGATCGTGGACCCCGTCCAGCTGTCCGTCTTTGGACACCGCTTCATGAGCATCGCTGAGCAGATGGGCCGCTCGCTGCAAAAGACTTCTGTGTCGCTCAACATCAAGGAGAGGCTGGACTTTGCGTGCGCCATCTTTGGACCTACAGGTGATTTGGTGGCTAATGCGCCTCATGTTCCGGTCTTTTTGGGGAGCATGAGTTATGCGGTCAAGGGGCAGATCGAGCTGGTGGGCGACAAGATGCGACCTGGTGATGTATTCGTCACGAACCACCCTGGTAAGATAATCATCTACAAGCTGGATTTCACTAACAGTGTGCAGTCAGTGGAGGAACACATCTTCCTGACCTCACGGTCGTCACCCCCGTCTTTGACAAGGCCGGCAAAGAGATCCTCTT
This sequence comes from Fusarium nematophilum, assembly GCA_033030565.1. Classification (NCBI taxonomy): domain Eukaryota; kingdom Fungi; phylum Ascomycota; class Sordariomycetes; order Hypocreales; family Nectriaceae; genus Fusarium; species Fusarium nematophilum. The sequence goes on from JAVIXY010000160.1 coordinate 28,922, forward strand.
CTTCCTCGCCTCCCGCGGCCATCACACAGATATTGGCGGCTCAGAGGGAACTTCCATGCCCCCCAACTCAACAGAGCTCTGGCAGGAAGGCGTCGCGATCCACACCTTCACCATGATCCGCGACGGCCAGTTCGACCACGAGGGCATCGCAAGGATCTTTGCCGAACCGGGTACCCGCCCCGGCTGCAACAGCACCCAGCGCCTGAGCGACAACATCACCGACCTCCAGTCCTTTGCCGCCGCCAACAACAAGGGTGCCAAGCTGCTCAACCGGCTGATGGACCAGTACGGCCAGAAGACGGTGCAGTTTTACATGGATGCCATCCAGTCCAATGCCGAGATCGCTATCCGCGGGTTCCTGAAGAAGGTCCGGACGCAGTACCCTGGAGGGAAACTCAGTTCCGTCGGATACATGGATAACAGCTCGCGGATTTGCCTGCAAGTCCAGATCAGGGAAGATGGTAGCGCAACTTTCGACTTCACCGGGACTACACCCGAGCTGCACGGCAACATGAACGCCCCCAAGGCGCTGACCTACTCGGGCGTCATCTTCTGCCTGCGCACTATGATCGGCGCGGACATCCCCCTCAACCAGGGGTGTCTGTCACCCATTGACATTGTCCTCCCAGAGGGCTGCTTCCTCAACCCGTCTGGTGCGGCGGCTGTGTGCGCAGGCAACACGCACACCTCGCAACGAATCTGCGACACCATCCTTGAGGCTTTTGAAGCTGCTGCCGCGTCTCAAGGATGCATGAACTGTGTCGGCTTCTTCGGCGGGGAGTCGCTCGACGAGAGTGGCCGCACCAAGGGATTCAGATATGCCTTTGGCGAGACCGTCTGCGGTGGTGCAGGCGCGGGACCAACATGGCATGGAGCCAGTGCCGTCCACACACACATGACCAACACGCGAATCACCGACGCCGAACTCATGGAGAAGCGATACCCCGTCCTGATGCGCGAATTCAGCATCCGCAGAGGCAGCGGCGGCAAGGGCGCCTTCAACGGCGGCGACGGCACAAGGAGGGTGTACGAGGCTCTCGCGCCTCTGAGCTTCAGCGTCATCACGGAAAGGAGGACGACAAGGCCGTATGGTCTGCGGGGTGGAGAGCCCGGGGCTTACGGCGCGAACACCTGGAACAGGAAGGGGGAGGATGGATCGGTCAGGGCGGTGAACCTAGGCCAAAGAAACATGGTTAGGATGAAGGCTGGTGATCAGCTAGTGATGGATAGTCCTTCTGGTGGTGGCTACGGGCCTGTTGGGGAAAAGACGAATGGGGTCAAGGCTGTGAATGGGCATAGCAAGGTTGTTGGGGTGAATGAGCATGCTAACTGGGCTGCTGAGGGATTCTGATTATAGGAATAGAATAAATGATAACTATTCAAGTATCGTCTGAAAGCATAGACTGCATATACATCTCGTACTCGTGCTTTTGCCACACACATACACAAGTCAAGAATGCCATGAGCGCCCAGACCTGACCAAACTCGCGGGTAGCACCAGCGCCCCGGAACTGGAACTCTCCAACTTTTGAAAAGCTCATGGCAGCGTCGGCCCACACGGCGACGACGTCACCATCGTCTCTCTCCAAGTCGTCTTGTCGATCTGGGGTGTCCACGATCTTCTCCGGGTCGTGATTCACAACCTTCTCTGCAACATCTCCATTTCTCATGGCCTTGTCACTCTTGACCCTCACGAGCTCTCGTCCCCACCAGCCTCCAAGACCCCTAACCTGGCTTCCATACGACCTCCTCCACTCAAACCTCTCGCGTCGTCCCCCTACCTCCATATCAAACCAGACCTTGTCTCCGAAAAACCCCCACTCAAACTCCAGCTTCTCTTCGCGAGAACCTCCATCGGACGATGGTAGCACGACCGTGTAGTCTCGGTGATATCCCCTCGGCTTGGCAATAGCCAAGGGGGCATCGTCCCTTGTCGGGCCGCTGTGCAGGACAATGTCACCGAAGCGGCCGTCGGCAAAGGTGACGATCAGGGAAGGGTCTGAGCCAGGCTGGCTGAGGAGGAGGGCGGGTGAGTTTGTCCAGGAGCGCTTGTACGAGACGGCGAGTCTCTGGGGGAAGCCGAGCTTTTGGATTTCTGGTGAGAGGGTTGGGGTGATGCTGGCGGTCGATTCTGTTTGGCCCATGGTGGATGATCCGTGGTAGGGAGGATGTCAACCTCTAGATTGGATGAAGGGATGAGGATTTGAAAGTGTCCATGGGTCGAATTTGGGGGCTGAAGAATATATAAGTGGCTGAGATGTCACGGGGTTTGAAAGAGTCCGCCATAGTCGGCCTTTGAGAATGTCTCTAGCCGCATCTCAACGGAGGTTGCTGAAATTCTAGTCTGCAATTGGTCTGTAGTCGCCCTTGTCCCAAAGTCTTCCACGCCTTTGACGCCATGGCTTGCACAGCCATCTGCTCTAGCAGAGCCTAAACTTAAGCAATAGTTGACCTCACTGAGGTAGGGCCAGTTTTAGATTGGTATCTATCCGACAGATCCTACTGAGAAGTTAGCCTTACCGCACAATACATGTACCCTCCACATCACGAGCTGGGTGGTCTTCTTCCATATCACGATGCTATCTAATTCCCAATCACTTTGTTTATTCGCAATAAAGCGTTAGCGGGCCCCCGGGCCCTCGAATTGATATTAGCGCCTTGATCGAGCGACCCTCTTTGTCAGTACACCTACAACAAAGTGACGGCAACGAGAGCACGGTTCACTTCCTCCGCCGATTTAGAAAGCATTTCCCAATCAACTTGATCCTTTTTCTCGATAGCCCAACTTCGGACATCAACGTCGTGAACTTGGGACGGGCGCCCTTCTTCAACAACATTTCAACGCTGGCATCATTTTCCATCTGTACCGTAGGCGACAACCCAGAAGGAGCTGCGCCCTTCTCCAACAACATTTCGACGATGGCATCGTTTCCCATCCGCATTGCAAGCGGCAACTCGGAAGGAGTTGCGCCCTCCTCCAGCAGTATTTTGACGATGCCTTCGTAATTCCCCATAACGGCATAGTATAACGGCGTCGAGCTCCCAAAAGCCGCTGCGTTAGGATTGGCGCCATTTTCAAGGAGAATATTGACGATATCCTCGTGGCCGTTCCAAACGGCATGGCATAACGGCGTCCACGCCCCAAACCACGTTCCATTTGGATTGGCGCCAATTTCCAGTAGGGTCTTGACGGCAGCCAGGTTGCCATGCTTAGCTGCAGCACACAGCGCCTTTGCAGACTCCGAGCCATTCATTCCCAGCTCTGCGCTGTTGCCGAGCAGTAATTTGATGCTTGCCCGGTGCCCGTGTTCGGCAGCGACCACAACAGGCGACATGTGTCCCTCGTCCATTAAAGAGGGATCTACCCGCCCGGTTTCAAGCAGCTGCCTGACGACGCCTTCGTGTCCTCTGCTGGCAGCATACCACAGCGCAGTACGGCCATATTCATCCTTTAAATCGGGATGCACTTTTCCCGAGTCAAGAAGTAATCGTATAATGGTCTCCTTGCCTTGGTCGGCTGCGTAAGAGAGCGCTGAGCGACCGCAGCCATCGATCAAAAGTTCTTGAGTATCCTTTCTCGCCAGGAGTTGGCTCATCAGACCTTTGTGGCCACTTCTTGCAGCAATTGACAGCAACGTCGGTCCTGAGTCATCCTTGACGCCCGCCACAATGTCACTTCGAGCTAGGAGGAGCCAGACAACGCCTTCATTGCCTCGTTCTGCGGCAAAGTCGAGTGGTGAACGCCCGCATTCATCTTTGGCGTTGATGTCGACGTCGTGCCGATCCAACAGCAGCTTGACAACACGCTCGTGGGCACGCTCTGCCGCATAGGACAGTGCGGTGCGCCCGTGAACATCAGTGTAATCAGCTTGGACGTTAGGGAGTGCTAGTAGCTGTTCAACAACACCTTTATTGCCTTTTTTGGCGGCCCGCAAAAGCCGTTTCTGGGGATCTGACCGCTTTCCAAGACCGCTCCGCTTGCTCTCCTCTGGATGAAGTGGCTGCGAGCGTTTTTCTACGGAACTGCCACCGTCCTGAGTCCCGGTTGACTGTCCTCCCCGCAGTCTGAGGCAAATGCTCCTCGTGGGATATTGCGAGGGATTGAATTTTCTCAAGTCGACTAACTTGAGCTGCTCAGTCTTGCATCTCTCGAAATATTCCATCGTCAGGAACGAATCGCGCAGAAAGATTGCAACCAACTCATCTTGGTTTCCAGCCTCGGTGCAAGGTAGGATGCCAAGGCCCTGGCCACGTTCTCCCACACCGATAAAGGGAATATCCAGATGGACACCCTTGTTGGTCAGAGTGAACGGGCTATTGTACGGAGTGAGCGGGTTCCACGAGATGATATTCCCCGAATGTCTGAACGCGTCGGGACTGTTTGCAAGCAGTCCGCCTTGACCGCCGGGGCGCCTCCATGCGAAGAGGCTGTGGTCGTCAGAAACCCTCATGATTTCCTCCTGGAGTCTAATAAAGGCCATTTCTCCCTCCCCATAGAGAAGAGGCATATTGATCCCGAATATTCCCATCAAGCAATAGGCGCGGTCCTCTTTCCTCGTGGTCTTTCGCTCTGCCGCCCACGACATTCTCTGGGCAATGCTGGCCGTCTCTAAGCCGTCGCCTCCGGAGAGAATGGCTGCGGGTATACCGGTGCAGGTGGATATCGCTTGGTTGAGGCTTTCTTTGGTACCCAGGGCTTCCCAATCCTGATTAAAAAATATCATGTCTGTTGGAGCAATGAGCTCTTGGAGAGTCCATCCCCGAGTGAACCATCTGCTGCTGGGGAGCTCATCCGGCGACGACACATCGGCGAGGTATGCGTAGCATGTTGTGGCCTCTTGATACCAGCGATACATGGAATTGATCGCTTCTGACAGCTCAGCGCTGCTCGTCTTGTCGATGCAGCACGTGTCGATCCAAACATGGTCGAATCCATTGCTGCGAGCCAGAGAGCAGCAGTCTTTGACTTTTCGATAGCCCTCTTTGCTGGTAGCTCGGGCCTGTTCCACGTCCTGGAAGGTGACCTCGTCCTTCTCCCAGGCGTGGGATAGGATTGCGTATCGAGGTACGGCATCATCGGCAAATTCTTCGACCGCGAGACTGTCGGTATTGAGGAGACGCATGTCGATAAGCCAGACGGATCTGGGCTCGGAGCGAGGGCAACCCGGGAATGAAGGATGCTGCCTCCGAGAAACAGGTATTTCAGAGGAGAGAGACCAGGTTGTCAGCTGGAGGTGGAGGCCTTCGCAGCCTTGTTTTGTACATCCTGGAGACGGCCCGACGGGAGCCTGAACTGGGGCTGTGCTTGAAATCTGCCTATGGCTGAGTCGCTTTAGTTACCGAGAGGCCCCGCGAGCAAAATCAACAAGAGGCTACTCGAAAGCAGGCCTGGGCAGAAGCCCTGGAGGGGAAGCCAGACTGGTCAGATAGGTTTAATAGAATGGATGCTTTGATATATTATATATAAGATAGAAAAGGTTATAATAATATATAATCTATATTAATCTTTCTTTTAAGAGCTAGATTACTAGTACTAAGTAATATTATTTCTTATTTTTCTGCTTTATTCTATACCCTTATGTATTACCCTACTTCTCTGAAGGTACATAATAAGGCAACCAGGCAGACACAAGACCAGGTAGAAAGCCCAGTCATGTTGATCCACGNCTTCTCTGAAGGTACATAATAAGGCAACCAGGCAGACACAAGACCAGGTAGAAAGCCCAGTCATGTTGATCCACGTATAATTCATGTATATAAGATCAGATGATAGACTCCGGGACAAGCTTATGCTCTCTAGTTCTCTTCCTTCCCACAGATACGGACTACGACAAAACCTGTTGGGGCATATATTCAAGTTTGGAATATTAGAGCCCAATTATTATACCCCCTTTTATCTCTAGAGCTGCAAATTTAGTCCAATGGCAACTGCGCAACACCCTAGGCAGTTATGCGCCCCATGCAGCGACCTGACGTTCGCCATGCTTCGAGACGATTGTATTCACCCATTGACATACCGGGACACCGTGTCGTCCGGGAGAACGTGCGCACTATGTCGGTTGATTGTTAGCTCAACTAGCAGGCTGTTAACGAATCTCGACTCTTACAAGATGAACAATGAGTACAACTCCATGGCTCCCAAGTTACCCAAGCTCCCAGCTATTTCCAGGAAAGAAATTAGAAACCTTGGACCATTACCGATCATTGAAAAATTGGATCCACTGGTCCAGTTGGACTGGAGCACGAGCCAGTATGATGGCAGCCGTGACAACAGCTGGGAGGTCAGCAGGTAGGGGGCCTTGTTTACTGAAGTACAGTTGGTTGGTCGTTCTGACGTACATGTAGATTCCTTGTATGGGGCCCATGGTCTTGTACCACTTACCGACATTGAGCCAGCGTCATCAGAGAGGAACTATCGAATGCCTTCGGGAATGGCTCTCTACCTGCATGGCCAGCCATGAAAGCTGCCGTTCATCACATTCCACGACAGACAACACTGCTGAAGATACCACGCTATTGCCGACCAGAGTCATTGACGTGGGGTCGCTGGAGGAACCCCGGCGTAAGCCACGGCTCCTTATATCGAGGAAGGTATCGGGACAGTACATTGCACTCAGCCATCGTTGGAGTAAATCGATCGTGACGAAACTGAAGTGCGACAACCTCAGCCAATACGAGAATGAGCTCCAAGTAAACGATATGCCGCCAACGTTTCGAGACGCTATTGCAGTGGCACGCCAACTTGGTTTCCGTTATCTCTGGATTGACTCACTCTGCATCATCCAAGACAACGAGCTTGACTGGTTGCAAGAGTCCCAGAAAATGGGGAATATCTTTGAAGAGGCCGCTTGCACAATTGCTGCCGTCGATTCCGTGGACGACGACGGGATCGACCACGGATTGTTTCTATCACGAGACACCGATCCGCTTTCAATCAAACTCACTCTTCCCTACAAGAAAGTTCCTCTGAAAAGGCTATCGCAACGGGTATTCAAAACCTATGCTTCGGTCTATATTTGGAAAGTTCGATGGTTGCGGGAATTACAAACAATGAAAACCTGCGACAAAATCACCATCACGATTCGGCCACGGATTGTGTCGGCTTGGAAGCTTGTTCCACGGTCCGACTGGCATAAACGGGGCTGGGTTTTACAAAGGCTTCTTTCTCGGCGGTTGATATATTACACCAAAGAAAAGCTCTCCTGGTCTTGCTTCACCCAAAGTGGTGATGAGGAGGGTGATGAGCCCAAGGACGCAGCCAGGAGCTCTCTACTTCCAGTACCGAGAGGAAGTGATTTTGCAACATTCTACATATGGAAGCACATCATTTCAGATTATCAAGGCTGCCAGCTGACGTTTAGTAAGGACAGATTGGCAGCCCTTGGTCGTATTTCTGCTCGGCTGGAAGCCCATTTCTCATGCAAGATCTATGCCGGAATCCTCCACCACACGTCTCACGACGCGGCAGAGAACTTACTCTGGCATGCTAGAAAGACGACTTTGCGGACCTTTAATGAGTTCCACGCACCTTCCTGGAGCTGGGCGGGTTTGGATGGCGAGATATCCTTTTCCATGAGAACATCACACGGAACTGCCGATCTTTTGATAACCGGGCTGGACCTCAAGATTCGTAATCAGTGCGAGTCAACGGATCCATCGAAGGATTGCAAGGGCACATGTGTGTCTGGTAGCGTTGCTTTTGAAGGTCCGGTTGGGGGGCTTACTCGGTCATCCAAGTTGAAGGATCTGAGAATCGAGGGATGTCCGGACGAGCCACTTACCGAAAGAAAGATCCTGGCGTGGATCTTGGGACCTGCTCTTGTGCCAACCTTTGCCATTCCGCGATTCGACGAACTGGGAAACGAAGTTCGAAAGCCATATGTCTCACCGGTTCCCGATCACACAGAGATCCTGGTCGAAGAATGTGGCTGAATTGTCGGGTTTTTCCTACCGGACCTCGAGGATGAGATCAAGCAGGCCAGAGGTGAGCTGCCGATCATCTGTGTGGCCATAAAGCGCTGCCAGGCCCAGTACGGGCAACAAGAGGACACCATCGACATCATCGGACTCCGTGAGACATGCCATTCTCCATTGACATTTCAAAGGGTAGGACGAGGCAGGGTTATTTGCAGCGGGTGGTTGCAAAAGTGCAAGACTATGGCTTTGAAGATTGTTTGAGGCATGTTGACGTCTATTTCGGTTTTACTTTGGTGTCTGCGTCAACTAGCGAGGTGCAGGGAACTCAGCGTAATTGCGGAGGTCGTAGGTAGCTTTGTCTTTTGACCGCGTTCCTGAGATTTCAGACTGGAAGGGACGGACAGGGGGGTTGGAGACAGGGTGGTGGTCTTGAGTTTGGAAAGAGTCTCCAGGTAGGGGACAGGCAAACAGGGAATACACAACGGCGCAGACATGCGAATTATGGCATCACGGCCTCGAAGGTTGTCTGGCTAAGGCGCCATGGTGGGTAGGAAGTATGGCAAATTGCACGATGTTCTAAGTTCTAAACATTTTGAATCTAAATCAAACCACGCCCAAAAAGAGGCTCATTGTTGGTAATGCGAGCATCCGACGAGACCTCCAGGTCCAGCGTGCAGATCCGACCATAAGTGGCGAGCTCTGCCGCACGCCTACACGCCAAGTCTGCAGTTAGGTATCTGCCGAACCCGTATGCCCCCGCTGTGTTTGAGCTATCTATCTTGAGTGGAAGCTAGATGAAGTCTTGGGGCGTGCTGGATAGCTTGAGAGGGCCAGTTACGGCATTTAAATCCTGTGAATGGGGTTTATAAATGTTGCCCAACCTGTTCATGCCAGCCCGAGCTGTGTTGACGTCCGGTATTTACGTTAATAATAAGGGGGAAAAACTGTGTTCTTTTTCATCGTGCAAGCAGCCGCCTTTAAGGGAGCAGCAAGCACTGGACTAGGTTCATGCCAGCCCAGTTGCCTCTGATCCAGCGGATCTATTATACATGTTTACCAAGTCAGGTGACATCCAGTTGATGGTTTTGTCTGTCTCTCTTTGCTGGACCATTTGGTAATATAGGCATCCTGCCCCCTCACGCCAGCTGACATCGACGCACAGTAGAAGTAGTCGCTGAATGTCCTATTCTACCACTTGCCTTGGCCACCATCATGCTTATCATGAGGTTGGTAGTTGCAAGACTTTGCTATTTTCCTGTGTCTGTAGAGCTGCTATTGTTTGACTGTTGCTCTGCCGCCGTGGTGTTACCATCGCTCTTTTACCCTTAACGTCAGCTTTTCCACTTCCTTAACCATTATGCAATTAATTTCACACACATCAGCTCACCAACTATTTTGGCGAAATAAAGGCTACTAGCTCAGCTTCCTCCAAAACTACAAAAATCTCCATAACAGTAAGTGGTGAGTATATCCCAACCACTTGCAACCTAAGACACCGTCCCCTAGAGCCAGGAAGATGTACTATTGAAGTAGCAAGATGAAACGTATATTTTATTAATGTACATTATTACTTGACGTTTTAGGAAGCAGCCGAAGGGACACAATGATGCTGGGCAGCAGTGTAAGCTCTCCCTCGTAGGTGGTTGGTGGGTTCTCAAATCTCACTGCTGCGCCACCCTTCAGCATGCCGCATGACTCAACCAGACGGTGAGAGTCAGACTCGATGAAACTCGACAACAAAACCGCTCGCAACTCCCACCATTGGCCGTATAGCACATACAAGATGCAATGAGCAGTTCACCGACTCTTGTCTAGGTGTCGCTCCCACCCAATCACATTCAACATGTCCTCACAAGCACCGGATCTCGACGACGAACAGCAAAAACTAGTCTCCAAGCTCCGAGAATGGCTGCAACCGACAAAGTACAATTCGCCGGGCGGCGAATACGCAAAACACGTCCGCGCATACATGCCCGGGACAGGCGCCTGGGTCCGCAGATCCGCAGAGTTCCGACGCTGGCGCGGCCTCGACAGCACCCTTGAGCAAACCGGATGTCTCTGGGTGCACGGCGTTCCGGGGAGCGGCAAATCCGTCTTGGCTGCGAGCATAGTGCAGCATCTCGAAAGCACCGAGCCTGAATCTCCTGTCCTCTTCTTCTTCTTCAGGCAGATCGTGCAGCGGAACCATGACCCGAAATACCTGGTCCGCGACTTTGCAGCGCAGCTTCTGCCGTACAGCTCAAATCTGCGCCATGACCTCGGCGAACTTTCAGAGAACTACGCAAGAGTGGATGGGATGGAGATGCAGCAGGTCTGGGACATGGTCGTGCGCGCTATCGGAGCCATGGACAAGGTCTACTGCGTTGTTGACGCGCTGGACGAAATGGACAACGAGCACCTTGAATTCGTGAGCATGCTACGGCATCTTGGGCTCAGCAACCCGCAACGAGTCAAGGTTGTCTTGACTAGTCGGCCAGTGCCGAGGATTGCGACTCTGCTCAGGAACCGGGGCATTGTCGAAGTGAAACTGCAGCCTTCCATCATCTACCCAGATATCGTCAGATACGTCAATATGAGGCTGGCATCTCTGATACCTCGCCTCTCCCCAGACAAGGAGGATCTGGTCCGAGACACCATATGCCAACGAGCCCAGGGCTTGTTTCTGCATGCCCGTCTCATCACCGACAACTTGACCGAGAATCTCAAACTGGACGTGATTACCGAAGAGACGCTCCCTGACAGCTTGGAGCGCGTTCCAACCAGTCTGAAGGAATTTTATGAACATATGCTGCTTGAGCATGCCGCTCGCAGCGGCGTCGACCGCGAACACCAAGTTCGTATCCTGTCGTGTGTGATAAATGCATCCCGTCCAATGCGCGTCATTGAGCTTGGCTCGCTCATCGCTCACATGCGCGGCGAGGCCTGTGATCTGAAGCAGGGAAAGACGCTGGTCACGGAGGGATGCGGTCGTCTGCTCGAGGTTCTCGAAGACGAGACTGTGAGTGTGATCCATCACTCTTTTACAGAGTTTCTACGCGACGACACACGCAAGCAAAGCCGGGGCGCATTCCCTGTGCTGGACTCTGCTCGGGCACACCAGGAGATGGCGGTAGCTCTTCTTGAGTACCTCAACTCGATACCCTTTCAACCATCCCCGGTCCTACGCGGTAATGTCATCGACGAAACTACCGGGACCGAAGCCATAGAAAGCGAATCGGATTCAGGCTACTCGGACTATTCAGGAAATACCGACCCAAATATCGAACCTACCAACAACAAGGTCAAGGACTTGCACCTGGACAACCCACTGATGGGTTACGCTCTGAGCAACTGGGTTTATCACGTCAAGAACGCTGAGCACGCAGACCCGTTGATCCTTGCAGCTCTCCACAAGTTCCTGAGTCCAAAGAGGCCAGCTTTTGAGCTATCAACTCACGACGCTCTTGGAAGAGGCTCTTACGATCCCGAACTCGGATCTATCCATCTGGCTTCGCGTGTCGGCCTAGTAGCCTACGCCAGGGAGCTGATAGATGCGGATCGCAGGGTTGTGGGAGCCAAGGATGGCGGAGGGCGCACACCGCTGGCGGTGGCTGCGGCGGAAGGGCAGACAGAGATTGCAAGGCTACTCCTCGATCGTGGAGCCGACCCCGATTGCCCTGATAAGATTGGTTGGAAGCCCATGCATCATTGTGCATCTCGCGGCAACGCCGGTGTTGCCAAACTCCTGCTGGAAAAGGGTGTGAGCCCCCTGACAAAGACGACAAAATATTCAAAGAATCATCTGTACTATTCCGGCGAGCGCAACGACGGCAGGACTGCGCTCGAGTTTTCTTGCCAGAATTATGATAAACCTGATGTCCTTTATGCGTTTCTCCCTCATCTACAGCCCGAAGAGGCTTCGGAATGCCTCAAGTGGGTTCATGACGCAGAGAGACTAGAAGCCATACTGAAGATCGGCGTCGTCGACATCGACATTTTCAACAGCGAGGGGAAAACAGCGCTCTTTAGATTCGCCGAGAGACATGACGACGAGTGTGTTGCACTACTCGTCAAGTACGGTGCCGATCCGAAAAAGAGATGCTCGTCAAAAGCATACGGTGAGGACAAGGGCGTGACGGACGAGAACGGGCACGTTGGCTATCCCGACGGACCAACACCAGTCCATGCCTTCAGCGGCTGCTGTGACTCTCCCAGGATATACGAAGACAGTCTTGAGTCGAGCCGGCGATGCCTGGAACACCTACTCTCCGCCGGGGGTGACATCAACGCAACGTGTCGCCCGAGTCGCTGGCAGTTTGACGACGACGGAGACTTGACTCCCCTCCATTTCGCCGTCGTGAAACCTAATAATGACTTCTCGTGGGGTGCGACAGCCGAATCTTCAGTTCTTCTCACCAAGCTGCTTGTCGAGAAGGGTGCCAATGTCAACGCCGTAACCACCAACTCCAACACCCCAGCTCATTACGCAACGACCGCAGATCCCGGTGTCTTTAAAATTCTCAGCGAGCATGGCGCTGATCTGAACAAGAGGAACAGTCGCGGATTCACTCCCTTGCTGCGGCGACTTGTACACACGTTCTCTGCTGTTGAATTCCCCCTCGAAACGCTGCAGGTTATCCTATCAGCGGGCGGAGACGCCAGCGCCGTGGACGACAATGGAAACAGCAGCATTCACCATCTGATGCAGTCTACCAGTTCAAACAGATGGAATAGCTCTAGAACGAAGAGCCTCAACCTGCCCTTCTTTAAGAATCTGGTCAGCGCAGGAGCAGATCTAAACAGAAAGAACAACAAAGGAGTTCCGCCACTGCACGTTTACCAGCCAGGGGGTAACCAAGACGTGGACGAGCCCGTCTTCAAGGAGCTTATCGAGGATGGCCTCGATGTCAATGCTCGAGACAGCCATGGGAACTGCGTGCTGGCCAAGCTCATCGACCATTACGACGCCAAAATAGAGCCAGTCGCCATGTTCGTGCGTCTCGGCGCCGATGTCAACGCAGTGGACGACTCGGGCGAGACTCTATTGCACAAAGCCCTCAGGAAAGATGACCCCTTGCAGTGGATCCGATTCCTCGTAGCCGAGGGCGCCGACTATATGGCTGAGGGCCCTGGAGGGGATACTCTGGTCCAGCTGGCCATCAAGCGTGTCTCCAAGGACAAGGCAAGAGAGGTCATCGACTACCTCGTCGAGCGTGGCGTCCCGAACAGCGACAGAAACACCAAGGGCCAGACTCGACTCCATCTGGCGAGTGCCGTCGACGACAACCCTACTCACTGGGATGCCCAGTCTGAGCACCCCCTGATCACCATTCTGAAAGAGTACAAGGCGGCATCGAAATCGGTCGACGAGGCAGATAACGTCGGGGCCACTCCGTTGCACTACGCCGTATCCGTCAGCGCAAACAACGTCGGTCGACTGCTCAGAGCTGGCGCAGATCCTACACGGCTCACTAACCAAGGCGTCTCATCTCTGCACATCGCCGCCGTCGCCCGCCAACCAAACATTGTCGGCATTCTGCTATCAGAGTACGACAAGAGGGGCGCAACCAAGACCATGGTCGATCTGCCTTCCGACGATGCCCTGCGACGGACTGCCCTGCACTATGCCTGTCGGTCTGGACGCCCAGAAAGCCTCCGCTATCTGATTGCTCACGGCGCAGACGTCGACGCCCTTGACGCCAAGGGTTGCACACCCCTACATGCTGCATTGGAGTTCCCCCAAGAATCACTCTTGTGGGAGCCGGGGAATAGAACAAAATACTTGATCCTACCGGCCGAATTGTCTCGGCCGGACCGGTGTGGTGCCGGTGTGCTCAGTGGGCGTGGTCCAGAGAGAGTCGCCGATATCGTCTCCATGCTGGCTGAGGCGGGCTGTGATTTGAATGTAGAGGTCGACATCGACGGCGTGCCAATGACAGCCCTCGATGTTGCCACCAAGGATGGGTTTCGGGAGATGGCCATGATCCTCGTCGAACTTGGTGCATCCTCTCGTGACGCCAAGGCTGCTACCGAACTCTTCAACCATCCTGAGCTCGAGGCCGAGATCAAGCTTCTCCTGGACCTGAGCAACGGCAAAGAAATCGTCCTTGAAGACACCGCTCGCCGCATCCTCAAGAACGTCCCCGACGAAGTCTTCAGTCTCCTACTTCAAGGCAAGTACGGGGCCATCAGAGAATTTGCTCGTCGAGGCGGCAGCGCCTTGGAACCAGACGAGTGCTGCGATTGCACAACCGCCCACGTTCTCGCCACCGGTGGCTATTCTGATCTACTCCGCCTCTTTCGAGAACAGGCCGTGTCGTTGAATGGTCTTTCTTGGATGAAGGAAGAGAACAACCCAGGTACACTGCTTGGGGCTGTTTGTAGGTCAGAGATGCCCAATCTGCCCATGATCAAGCTCCTGGTTGAGGAATTCGGCCTGGATGTCAACGAGGTCTCGAACCCCAGAGGATACATCTACAAGCTTGGGGACGCGACGCCCCTTCACTCACTCGCGTGTGGACTCTACTGGTGGAACATCGAGGCCCTTGACTACTTATTGCAGCATGGTGCTAACATCGAGGCTCGCAATGCCTACGGGCAGACGCCATTACTGGCTGCTATATCATGCGAGTACCCAAGCGGCTTCTGGAAAGTCGAGACGATCAAGGTGTTGCTCGAGCACGGAGCCGACGTGGAAGCCCGTGGAAATTCCCAGTCACCGAGCACCTGTCTCGCAACCACCAACGATGTAGCCATCACGAAGCTCTTGCTGCAGTACGGAGCGAATGCAAAAAGCAGTGCTAACTCAGGGAGCTTGACGAATGCAGTAGAGCATCTGATCGAGGACATGGTCCAAGTAATGATCGACGCCGGGCAGGGCGTGAACTTGCTTGCCAGAGAGCGGTACCCACTCCATGAAGCTGCGCATCGGCCCAGCCAGATAGATTTGCCCTCTGACTGGGCTGTGAAGCGAACAAGCATGGTCAAGTTCCTTCTGAGCAAGGGAGCAGACCCCTTCTGCAGCTACGAGACCGGCGAGACCATCTTGCAGGCGGTGATTGAGAACCACGGCGTCGTTGATCCGTTCCTCGAGCTTGCGGGGTTAGATGTTCACCGCCGAGGATCAAAGGGACGAACGCTTCTCATCTCGGCATGCGTACCCACTGTCATCCCAGGCGAATATTGGCCAGGCGACTACTGGGATGATTCAAAATCGAAGGCTCCCCCCGTTGCCAAAAGTGAGGTCATCGTGCGGCTGCTTGACTTGGGGGCAGCAGTTGACGCGCTTGACGACGACGGCAGAACCGCGCTCCATTGGTTTGCCACAATGGGCGCAGACTTTAACGACAAAGACAAGGCGGCCTTCAACGCACTTCTTGAAGCTGAATCGTCGCTCATCCATGTGAGAGACGGCAAGGGGTCGAAGCCACTTCATCTCGCGTTGCAGTCACGCCAGACATGGGTGGTTCATCGTCTTATCGAGGCCGGCGCAGACATCAAAGAGGCCGACCCTCTTGGAAACAACGCCCTACATTACTACGCTCCAGCCCTAGTAGGTGATCGTGCCTGTGCCGCAGCAGCTGCAGAGGACTTTAGATGGTTCCTCGCTCAGGGCCTGGACATCGAGGCTCGCAACGCAGCTGGCGAAACACCCCTGTTCGTCTTCGCCTCTTCAGGCTGGAAGGACTCGGGAAGGTACATCAGCAGAGAAGACAGGGCCTTTCACACCGAATACCTCGACTTGTTCATCCAAGCAGGGGCAGACGTCACGACGGCGAACGCTACCGGGGCTACTCTGCTGCATGCGGTGGCAGCCACACGTTTGAAGCGATACTCGGACCTGGAGGAGGACGCAGCGGATACATTCAAGAAGCTTCTCGAACTCGGTGCTGATCCTAGAGCTGAAGACGATAAGATGAGATCCGCTATTGACTGTGCCGTTGCGAGAGAGAAGACGGCCATCATGCAACTTTTCAGGGGAGAGGGTAAGGAGGTTTCTCTAGATGATGACGATGAGGAAGACAGCGATGAGGTATCTGAGCCGGGTTATGAGATGGTGTAGTTGGTGTAATGGGGTGTGAAGGAGTACTGGTCCGTCACTGTCGAGACTGACGCGGAGCGACAGGATCGTGGGTTGGGTGATTGGACTGTTTTACCTGGACTTGTTTACTCACAAAACCCAAGGCACACCATCGACTCTTGAGATTCTAGATGGTGATATACTCGTCCCGGGGCTACAGAGGAGCTCGGCCCTTTTTGGACCCTCTCTAAGTCTGGAAGACAAGCTGAGGAGGATTCAATCATAGTACAAGCCATTGCAACCTGCCCAGCTATTCCGTCAGTTTCAATTACTTATCCTCTTAACGCAATGAGAACTCGTTTTTGCTCTTCTTAATCCAGGCAGGTGGTCGTATCGGATTATCTGTCGGGACGTGTTGGCTGCCTAAGTCAAGGCCTCGCCCGCCTCGCTCTCCTTCACCCACTTCCATCTTACACTGAGCCTCGCTCTACCGACCTGGAATTCCATCCTCTACAGCCGCATGCTTCCAGCTCCATCAAATTCTTAGCGCCAACGCACTGAGAACATCAAGAAATGACGTCGCAGACTATTATTGATGTCTGCGCCTACCATCGCCGCGACTTCGACCTCGTCCTCGTACGGTCACGCCCGCATGAGACCCAGCACGTCCTGGAATCACTCCAAACCCCCTTCAAGGCCCCGCCAACCTCGGGGCTAGGCATCCTAGATCAGCTCCCTTTCGAGCTGTTGTCCATGGTACTCCGTAGCCTCGACCTACTTTCGTACTTTCAGTTCCGCAAAGTCAACCGGCGGGCTCGTGTTCTGTCGACAGCGCTCTCAGAGTATCAGGCCGTCGCAAAGCACGGGCTAGAAGGTCTCCGTGGTCTGCTGCGCACCGGCCTAGCACCGACCTTGACAATCGAGGATCTGTACCGTCCTCTTCACCGCTACCCGCTGCTGCTTCGCCTGCATCCGAACGTCACGACACTTGAGCGTGATACCTACAACAAGCTTTTGCAGGCTGGCAAAGAGACCTGCCATATGGCTGCGACAGAATCCCGTGCCAGAGCTTCGCACTGTCCCTGGTTTATACTCGATGCAAGAGAAGCGAGTCAGGCGCCCACGGGTCTTGCTGTCCGAACGGCAAGCCATTGCAACGCTGTTCCCGTCTGGTTTCGTGGGTGCAATATCGATGCGGATTCTCCAGGAGAGCCAGCGTTTCATGGCATGTACGGCGTTTCCGTGGTATGATCGAGCTACCGGCGAGGTTGACCATGGCGTGAGTTGCAAGGGATGTCAGATCCGTCTCGAGAGTAAACCGTCAGATTCCAACGTTCGCGATCGCGATCGCGTCTTTTCGAGGTCGGGCTACTTGGCTCACTTTACATCTTGTCCAGAAGCACAGGATTTGTGGGAGCAGAGTGAAAACGGGACAAAGCCTGTGAAGGAGCCCGAGTTCACACGCCGCTGCGGTCATATTTCACCACTAGGCGATGATGGGTTACCCAGATGATATATTACCGGAATATCGAACACCAAGGATGCTAGGGAGCTGATGTATGAAGTGAGAAGGCATGGGAAGCAACTGGCTGAGGACAGGCTTCACATTATTAGGCAGTGGTAAGGTAACAGCTGTGTTGCTATCGGGCTATCATATGAATGATATAAAAAAAAACATTAAAAAACGGCTTCTTTATCATCGTAGAAGCAACTTGCCCTTGAAGGAACAATAAGCAGTTAGGATAGCGAGTTGACCGTTTGCGAGTTAATAGTTGACGATGCGTTCGTTGACTTGATGCAAATGTTGAAAAAGAGGAGTTGCCCACCTTGAAGATTTAATAACCTGGCGTGGGGTCTTGCTGTGGGACGAAGAACTATGATACCACTTCCGAAGGCATTGCAATACAAGGATTCTATTTAAGAATGCGTTTTCAGAGTGGTCACACAGCACTTTGCCTTCTCCCTCCTCGAAACACTTGACCCTCAAGCCGCTGTGGCTAAGCTGAAACTTTGCAAGACTTCCCACTTCAGTGCGCCCTACCGGCCAGCCTCAGTGGCTGGCTAGTTGCGCAAGTAGCTTCTTCAACCAATAGAAGCTCGCCTTGCTGCCCCGGTTCCAGTGGTTAGAGAGGGCTCTTGCGGGGTCGTGTTCCAGCCAGTCCCCAACCATTTTCAACCTCACAGAGAAGAGCAAAGCAGCCCTCTTGCAAGCTTATGGCAGTGGCTATGGCTTTTCCTCGCATAATCTCGATGGACTTTTCCACGGCTGGGAGAGACGACTGTTACTTCCGGATCCTGGCTGACAGGACCGTCAAATATGTCACCATCCAAGCCGGCGCCCTCGATGCCGATTCACTGATGAACATGCCATTGGACTTTCAGAACATTCTTCCCTCGTTGCCATACGAAGAGAATCACTGGAACTCTGCATACATATCTCGAAACGCCACATCCAGCAAGCTTGACGCTGCCCTGTCCAAGAAGGAGCTTCCAGGCGTGAAGAGAGTCTGGCACCACAACAAGGTCAACTTTCTGGGCCTCAAGAGAACGGAGCTTCTCACAGCGCTCGCACAAGAATGCGTGGAGAAGGAGGACGCTACGACAGACAATGAGCAGCCCCCTACAATGATTGCAAAGATTGCTCGGTTCCCATGGGAGATCCAGTACATCGAGGCTGAGACCCGCATCTACCAGCTCATTCAATCCTCTGAGATTGCCCCATCGTTCCTTGGACATGTACACGAAGAGGGTAGGGTAATTGGGTTGCTGCTGGAGAAGATTAAAGGTCGGCGAGCGGAAACTGCTGACCTGAAGAGCTGTCAGACGGTGCTGGGGCGTCTTCATGGTCTTGGAATCCTGCATGGAGATGTTAATAGGCACAACTTCATCATTGGCTCTGATGGCGAAGCTACTCTTATAGACTTTGAGAAGGCACGTTTGAATGTGGATGCTAAGGAATTGGAGCACGAAATGAACAGTCTTGGAGAGCAACTGGCCGAGGAGACTGGGCGTGGTGGAGGCTTCACACTAGAAGAGCCATAGTCAAGTAGACAGACATATTTTGAGCGCAGCAACCAGGGGAATCAATTATTCGATCAAGGATATCGTTTCATGTATGACAACTTCGCTCAACTCCATATCCACATCTCCAAGCATTCAATTCCAATCCAAACATCTTTTTCATAAGCCCGGTTCGACAGAGTCCAAAGACTCAAGCCAATCTAGACATGACATTCCAATCTAAAGCGAGACAATCAAGACTGAGTAGGACGGATAACAGGGTTCAGCTCAGCAGGGGACTGCTTCTCAAGGCCATGAGTAGGAACACGGTCGGGGGTCTTCTCGCCATCCTTCTCGTCGCTGTTGCTCTCGTTCTCGCGGGCAAGCTGGGCCTCGATGCGGGCGACGTCGCTGCGGCGCCAGATCTTGTCGTCGAAGAATCGCAGGACGGCGAGAGACAGGCCCAGGCAGAGGACGCCGATGTTGATGCTGAAGCCGCGGCGGTAGCGGGGGGAGTCGTCGGAGCGGAAGATCTGGGCGCCGTAGATACCGGCGATGTTGGCACCCATGATGACCCTGATTGCGTTAGTGAGTTGGCTTTTGAGGCAGGGTAAATCAAGACTTACATGGCCATGGCGAGGGCTCGCTCCTCGGAGTCGTCGCAAGCAAGCGACATCCAGGCAATGTTGAGAGGGTGGGAGAAGGTGCCAAAGGTCTGGGTCCAGACGACGCCAAAGTATCGGACACCACGGAGGTCGATCTCGGTGAAGATACGGTTGAAGACGTAACCGAGCAAATGCATGCTGAGGCCAGCCATGACGGTCTCGGGTCGCTTGTTACTGTGGGGGGTCAGTGCAGTCCGAGAGAGGTTTCGTGTGAGGTCACTTACTAGTGATCAGAGACCCAACTGAAGGAGAAGGAGACGGGGATCTGGAGGAAGAGACCGACAGAGGCCAAGGCGTTGCTGGTGAGGCCACCGAAGCCGAAGCTCTTGACGATGGAGGGAGAGTAGGTGTCAAAGGCACGCTGGGGGCCGTTGTTGGTCAGGGTGATGATGACGTGAACCCAGAGACGCCAGTTGGAGAACTATTCAATCATGTCAGTGGCGCAACGGGCAGACGGGGAGAGGCGCAACTCACAGCCTTCTTGAAAGCAGACAGGCCAATCTTCTTCTTCTTCTTGCCCTTCATGGGGTCATCGAGAAGAACACGGCTCTGCAGGATGTGAAGCTCCCTCTCGGTGAAGATCCTAACGTTAGGCAGGAAAGTGCTGCGGGGGTTCTTGAACGAGTCGGGGAGGCAGAAACCGAGAACGAAACCGCTCAGGATGGTGAAGCCGCCCATGAGGGTGAACAGCCAGAACCAACCCGCCTTGTCACCGACGCCGCGCATGTGAAGGATACCATAGGCCAGCAGCTTGGAGCTGGCCTGACCAAACTGGTTGCCAAAGTAAAAGAACATGACGCGCTTGGCCGTCTCCTTGCGGGTGTACCAGGTCGACAGGGTCCACAGACCACCGGGGATGAAGCCCGACTCTGTGATGCCGAGGAGGAAGCGGGTGGCGATGAAGGAGCCGTAGTTGTTCTGGAAGGCCTGGAAGGTGGAGACGGTGCCGAAGAGGAAGAGCTGCAGGGTGAGCCACTTGCCGGGGCCGACGCGGTAGAGGATCATGTTGGAGGGGATCTCGAAGAGGACGATGCCGAGGGAGAGCATCTGCTGGCCGACGTTGAACTGGTTCTGGGTGACGCGGACATCCTCCATGAAGTTGTCGGTGATGGCGTTGGCGATGTTGCCTCTGTCGAGTTCTTGGAAGGTGTTAGCATGGCTGGATGGATCAAGGCAGAGAGAGGGGCTACTCACGAAGACAGAAGAAGCCGAGGGTCAGGAGGGGCATGATGATAAAGTCAAGCCTGCAGGGGAAAGAAAAGTTAGCGACCGATGGTCCAGCATGGCAGCGACGGTCCGACGCGTCACTCACTTGCGCTTTGCCTTGGCCTCCTCCTCCTTGCTCCAGTCCTGGCGGAGGGTGAGAGCCTCCTCATCGTCCCGCGGACGGGGGAACTGGTTGACGTCTGCCGTGTTGCCCTCGAGCTTGCCCATGGTGAAGGATTGTTGTTTGCTTCTGGGTTTGTGAGGATGAGAACTGGGATGGCTTGGAGTAAAAACTTTCTTTCGATCAGCGTTCTCAAGCTGCCCTTTTCAATTGTTTCCTGGACACCACCCCCCCAGCTTCTGCCAAGCCTCTTGGCCATGGACCCTCGTGGGTGAAAAAAAAATGGACACGCCGAAATGTCTCGACTGTCCGTCTGTCTATGGTGACATGGCCTAATCCGAGCACGCAATCCCCAAGTGCCGGAACCGCAGTCTTGATAGGACAACCTCAAGGTTGTGCGTCGGCGCTAGCGCGCGATCTAAAGCAAGCGGGCCAAGAACTCTGTACCCTCTCTCTCCCTCTCTCCACTCGCCATCAGCGCCTCCGATTTGTTGCCCGTGGGGGTATGCTGTGAGGATTAAATGACTCACGGGAGAAAGAATCGCACGAGAAATCCCCCAATCGAAGGCCCTGGCACTTCCCTGAGGGCTGGCGACAGGGTGGCCTGCTGAGGGAAAAGCCACAGATGAACTCCCCGCTGGACTCCCCGTGGGAAGCAAGTCGCTCGTACTCCCCGTTCGGCTCTGGATCTGCAGAATGTGGCAGCCAATCTCTGCTGGGCGGGCGCTTTGCCAAGCGAAATGACGCCGGTCACCAGAGCTTTTGCTCCCACGAAGGCGAGTCAAGTTTGGATCTCGATCAAGACGCGGGGTCTCTGCTTCTGCTATTTCCTTCATCACAAGAATCTCTGCCGAGATAACAGAAAACGCAGCATGATCTTATCGAACCACGACGCGCTGAAAAGGTCCTCTTGCAGCAAAGTTCGTCCACTCGCCCGGGGGGGAGGGGAACCTTTCCTGGTGGTGCGGACACGCTGTGGGGACTTGGGTTAGGAATAAGCTTAAGGATTAGCTTATGGGCTTTATTTTGGGCTTTAATTTGTGGATCTGGCCCTCCCCCCCTCTCTTCAGTCCCCCCCATGTGAGGATGCAAGGCCTCGCCCTGTTTAGCGCCGGAACCGTCGGTCGTTTTCACGAGTTCCGAAGGATGACGAAATGCCAATCCCGATGAGATGATGGGCTCGAACGAGCAAGAGATCGGCCCCCTTCTCCTTTGGGTTGCTGTTCTCGCTTACCGAGGGAGGGACCTGGCTGGCGGAAGAAGCCGTTTGAGGCTTTGAGACGGCCGTTGGCATGTCCTGGTTAGCCTTGGGATTTGGCGTTCCAGCCTCGGGGAGATGGTCGAGCTTCTCCTCTCTCTTTTTTTTTTTTTTTGTCTCTTTCGCCCCCAAGATCTTCTTGGCTAGTCAGGGATCCTGCTCCTCCAAACTCCCCGGGACCCCCATCTTTCCCAACTCCCCGCCCGACAGTCCGTCTCCTATTTTCTCGTGCCACGCACCGTCTTCACCTCGTCAGCTTCGGATGTCGCAATTTCAGCCTCAAATCTACAACACTGCTCCCTGGCTAGATCTAACGATATCCGCTCTAGCTGCTGCAGTTTGTCTCATACTACCCAGCAGTCAATGCATCGCCCACCAACAGGGACTCGGTCACTCTAGCATCCCTAGTTGCCCACCCCACGCCGCTGTTGGCAGCCTTTCGAGCTTTCTGTAGCTGAAAACTCGCATGTCGAGTTCCAGACCCGAGGACCAGGATGATGTCGTAAGGGAAACTCGCAGTGTGTGTCCAGGCTTGCATGTGTCGCGGTCGTTTCCCGTCACCCCCCAGCTATTGACGACCCTCTCACAGACGGAGCTCGAAATGCACGGCTGTTGCCAAGCCATTGCGAAAGAAACCTTCTTTCTTGGGAAGAACAAGTACCTGATAATTGACAATTTCCTCTTCTAGGTGGTCTCGTGACCCCAGCCCATTGGCGACTCAATATTGAGGCTCGTGTCATTTGGCATCAATAGCTGAGCGATCTTCAACCACGACACACATGGCTTCAATTGCTAAACAGCTGCAGATCTTGCACCTACCCTCTACCACTAGGCACTGCAACGAAATATGCTTATCGCGATCTCTGGAGGCCTCCACTCTGTTCTCACCTGCCAGTTCCCACACCGACGGTCCGTCGCGATCTCGACTCGATCGAGAACTTGTCGCCCCATCCACAACCCGGCATTAGGTACGGGACCGCAGCTTTTCGACGGGGACCTCGGGAACCTGCCCCCCCTTGGTTGCATTGGTGCCTTATCAAAGCTGCATTCACTTCCCATGGTAGCGGGAAACGCCATGCAATCCAAGGAGCCAAGGTCCAAGCTGCCGGGTTAAGCGTTCTCCTGCCAGTGGCACGTCCATAACAAATCGCATCCTTGAGAATGGGCGTTGGTCTTGTGACAGACCCGGTGAAAAAGGGAGGGGGGGGCCAAATTCTGTGGCACAAAAGAAAGCGGATTGCGCCATCCCCCCGGATCCTGTCTGGCCCAACGCAGCAGCCCTGACAGGTAGCGCCGGGCCACGCGGCTTGGCCCAATCCAGGAATTCGCCATTTTCGAGTTCTAGAGCGTCATGGAGCACCTGTGATGTACAAAATCAAGAGGTGAGGCCGTGAAAAAAGAAAGTGCAGAACAACTCGGTCACTCGACGTGAAGTCGAGACTCGATGATACAACCCTCTGCTTGGTAATTACTTCCGAACATATTCGGAGATCTCTCAGATGCTACACGTTCTGCAGCGATCTCCCGGATGTGCAGATTGAGGCCGTTGCACTTGAGCTCGTGAGCCACCCCCTGACAACCCTCCGTTTTCAATAACTGCCCAACCTACTTTGGACGGAGAGATTGCTCCAGCATGCCGCAGCGCAGGTTTCTTTTCTTTTTCTACTACATTGCATTGACTAGCTTGAGTGATGGGGATAGGTGGCGAGGGGCCGACGATCCGTCTTGTCACGCAAGTTGGTAATCCGATGATCCAGACTTCAGCCTTCTCGGTAGGTGGAAATTGATCTCGATCAAGTTCAGCTGAGTTACGCCAAGGCCATGGGGTCGACGAGCAGCTCACAGCTCGCCATCACAATGGTTGCCTTGCAATGTCCGAGGATAGAAATCACCTTGAACTTCTCGAGCAAAGTGCTTGCCTAACAATCAAGGCTAATTCTCATCACCCTCCTCAGACATCCACTTGACCTGAATCAAACCACTCTCCCATCTCACCAGGTTCAGAGTATGCCGTCGAGGGGACTTGAAGAACTCGACAACACTCAAGCTAGGAAAGACGCCCAGACGGACTTCCTTGCACAAATCTTCCGCCGCACCGTAGAATTCAGATTTCACCTTTCCCAGGCTGACCCTCTCGATCGACGGCGGAAGCAAATCCGCAAGCAGACGTCTTGCCATCTCGAACTTGCCCTTTCCACTGCAGAGGCTCAGCTCATCCAGCGAGAGATGCTTGAGGGCTGAAAAGTGCTTGAGGTTTGTGATCGTGTTTTGTCGAGAAAACTCGGCAAGACCAAACCATGTAGGATTCACCCTCATTTCGAGATGTCGTAGCGAGGAGGCGCAGGGCTCAAGTTCCTCCACAAGGGCCTTTGGGCTTAGGACCCGATGGGGACCGGACCGCCGTCTTTGGGCGGCCGGGCTGGGCTCCCCGTAGCGGATGATGAATGTCTGGAGGCCTTTGCAAGACGAGGCAAAGTTCTTCACGTCTCCCGTCCCGAGGAGGGAGCCGTCGAATTCCACATATTTCAGCTTCTCTAGGCACAGCCCGGGAGGAATCGAAGAGCACTGCGCAGCTTCCAGCGTATGAAGGTTGGGCGCCTTTCTTAGCAGCTCAGCTACAGAGTCCAGCCCGTACTGTCTCGCGCCGTAGTGATCAGCGAGCCGTAGACGTAGCGCTTTCAAAGACTGTAGACTGGCGGACGGGGCCATCGAGTCACCGAACTGTGTGGCGCGAGACATCTCTAGTAAAAGTTCCTCTATATTCACCGCCGCAGAGAGAAGAAAGTCGATGATGAAGCTGTGACGAAGGCCGACTTGGATCTCATCCCTCAGGCTGTTTCGTGAAATGGTGCCGTCCTCGGGATCGTACTGCGTAATCGTCTCGCCGGGCGTTGGGTCCTTCCACCTATCTGGAAGTTCCACTCCCAGAGTCTTTGTCATCTCATGGATGAGAGGTACATGCTCTGATTTGACTTGGATGTATGCGTGGATGATTGCATGCTTGAGGTCCCGACCGAGGGCAGGGTTACGGCAGATGGCACGAACATAACCCATCAAGCTGGACAGGTCCCAGGTAAAAGAGGCCTCGAGGACAAAATGATAGAGCACCGGTGAAGCGACGGCGTTTAGTCGGCGCGATGCCCGACACAGGCTGGCCAGGTCTCTTTTGCTGTCTCCATAAGGGTCGTCCCAATCGTTGCCTGAGCTAAAAGGACAGAAGAAGGCGAACTCGCAGGCGGTGCCTGAGCCGGCGGCGCAGTGTTCACACAGGCCGGTGCATATCTTTATAAGAATTTCAGCTGGAAGGTCGGCCAGAGATATTGGCGCCATTACGAGATTTCAGGGCTCTGGGTGGTGATGTTGTGAATCTTGAGACGGATATAGGGTGGTGGCTTGGCGGAGTAAGCGCGAGTTCACCAGACAGTTGCATTCGAAAAGTCACGTGAGCTGACCGGATCCTTGTTTGAGAGGTGGATCACGCCCTGAAAAGACACGGATTTGATCCTTCTCTGGTTTCTACGACCAGATAACAGGGCAATTCAGTGAGAGCCCGGATAATGGATGAAATCATCCGACAACAAGACTGGTCCTGCGGGCTATTTCATGCGACTGATGGGGCTTGTGGTCTTGATTGGTCGAGTATCCAGCCAATACACGATCCACTGCGCCCTTCAATTGACTTGACGTTTGATGGGCGCAGACCCGTGAATACCACAAACTTGAAGAATCAAGGGCGAAACTATATAAGAACCGATATGATTTTCAAAATGTTCTTAGTTCAACTCTTCACTCTCAACAGCCCTCTTTCTTCTATACCTCCCAATGCCTGACTCAAAAGAAACTGTCATCATTGTCGGAGCCGGCATCGTGGGCTCCGCTCTGGCCCATTTCTTGGCCTCTACACCTACACGTCGGAACATCACAATCATCGACCGCTCCTTCACCTCCCACCTTGGCTCAACCGGCATCGCTCCCGGATTCGTCGGCCAGTATAACGAGTCAGAAGTCCTCACCCGCCTCGCCATCGAGACTGTAGCCGAGTACAACAAGATTCCGGGTGGCTTCCAGAACGTCGGCGGGTTGGAAGTGGCCTACCAGGCTGCAGGTGTTGATCGGCTAAAGTCAAGATGTGCGAATGCGACGCAGCTCGGACTCCCGGCTGAGCTCTTGAGTATTGAGCAGGCACATAATCTTGCGCCAGAGCTGGTCCCGAATTCGGGTGAAGGAACGGCAGTCTTTTTCCCGACTGATGGAACCGCAAACGCGGGCAAGATCACTTCTTTCTATCAAGAGGAGGCAAAAAGGGCTGGTGTACAGTTGGTACAGGGTGATGTGAAGAAGCTTGTGATCTCTGAAGGGCGCGTTACAGGCGTTGAGATCCTTCAAGGGGATTCCACTCGACAGCTTGACGCCGACAAGGTCATCCTCACGACGGGCATTTGGGCCCAGGAGCTCTGCCGAGGACTTGACTTGCCCATCCCTGTCATCCCAGTTGGTCACCCGTACATGCATGCTCAACCAAGAGAACCAATCTCTCGAGAGCCGCCCTTTGTTCGATGGCCAGAGCACCACGTCTACGCCAGAGACCACGGCCCAAACTACGGAATCGGCACGTACAAGCACAAGCCTATTGGATGCAGCCCAGCGGGCACGGCGACTGGGACCTGGATCGACAATTTTGAGGACCCTCTGAGGGTTGCCCTCGGCTTACTACCTGAGCGAACTGCGGAAGAGTTCAAGGGTGGAAGGAGCTTCAATGGCATCTTCTCCATGACGCCTGATAACATGCCGCTTGCTGGGTCGGTCAAGTCCACGCCGGGACTTCACATGGCTGTTGCGGTCTGGGTCACCCATGCTGCTGCGACTGCAAAGTATCTGGTCAAGATCATCGAGGGGGCAGAGGTAGACCGTGGGACGGCGGAGGCTCTTGATCCGGAGCGGTTTCGGGGGCAGGATTTTGCGACGCTGGAGGAGAGGTCGCTTCATGGGTATAATACCATCTACAAGACTGTTGTGAAGTAATACTCGGCTGTAAGTGTTATAAGACTGGACTTGAGGGCATATAAAAAGTATAATCAAGTGGAGCATATAAAGATCTTCTTGCTATTTTATAGCCCCCGTGCTGCTAAATCATAGGTCGGGGTGAATGTTTGCAGCTTGTGAGATCGTGACCCATAGCCGGTGAAGGATGGCCCGAGGCTGACTCAGTTGTTCCAGGGCTTCCACCAACCCCGCTCCTTGGAGGAAGAGAACTAAAGAATAAGGAGAGATGATGAATTTAGTGGAGAAAGCCCTCTGAAATATATATAAAAATAGTAGAGTGGCAGTATATACCCAGTAATCTATGTTTCTTAATTAATAGCTCAAGAGGGTAGTGCACATCTATGCTTGATCACGTTGTCAAACCAGACCCCGCTGCGGCACAAGGCCCGTCAAGGTTCTCACGCCACGCGATAAAGCCCTCAATGCTGACAACTCATCCAACTCACGTCTTTTGCAAGTTCCATCTCAACCCAATAGACACTCCATCAGCAGCTCACAAATCTTGCCATGTCTCAGTCAACTGCACCCACCGCAGCCGCCCACTTTGACTCCTCAGCGGCTCACTATGAAGCCTCGACCGGAGGATGCACCCGTGAACTCGCTCGCTATCTGCTCAGACTACCCGAAGCGCAAGGCATCTTCCAACCGGATGCAATCGTTCTTGACAATGCTTGTGGCACTGGCATAGTCGCTGAAGAGCTCGTATTGCAAGCTCGTCAACAGAATGCAGCCTTGCCCAAAATCCACGCTGTTGATCCGGCACCGAACATGGTCGATATTTCCCGCGAGAGACTGGCAGCTCTGGATGCATCAGACGTCTTTAACCCTGCCGTCATGCCTGGCGAGAAACTTGACTTTCCAGACGACACTTTCACGCACAGTATCACCAACCTGGGCATCCTGTTCTTCACCGACGGAGTTGCAGGAGCAAAGGAGATTTATCGAACACTCAAGCCCGGCGGTTATGCTATCGTCACGTCCTGGTCCGCGCTGGGATACTTGAACGTCATACATCCAGCTCAACAGGCAGTACGCCCAGACGACCCTCTTTTCAAGTTGCCCATTCCGGAAGTATGGTTCCGGCCGAGCCATGTTGAGTCGTGCTTGAAGGAGGGTGGATTTGCCAGGGTCAGCATCTCTGAAAGTACTGTCCACTATGGAGAGTCTTCTACAAATGATCTATCGAACCTCTTGTTGAACTCGTTCAAGATGCTCTGGAAGGACTGGCCGGAAGAAGATCAAAAGAAATTCCACCAAACAATTCGCGAAAAGGTCGATGCAACCTCGCGCTCCTACACCATGAATGACGGTACCCCTGGCGTTGGCATCCCGATGACAGCCATCGTTGCAGTCTGTGAGAAGTGAGGGATGACTCTAGATAGACGCGGATGACGTGATTTCATATCCCAACGTTATCGGTGGAAATTTCTGTCTCACATTAAATTAAAGCAACCTTATCTCACCGAAGCATCCGCGCTCTTATCACGTCTCTAACCTTATGCGGTCCAATACAAGTTCACCTCTCTGCTGGGGTAATGACACCATTTCATCTCTTACACCATGTTAATCTCAGTGAGGGGAGCACCCGGCCGCAACACCACGGCAGCCTCCTTGTCAAGGTCAATATGGTGCTGCAGAATATCTTCCTCCTCTGTCAGAGTGCAGCGCCCTATCCGCCGGTACGTATCTGGCGTGTCGGGCGGGTACTTGTCCAGCACGAGGCACGAAACCCAGACCGGCGTGTGTGATTCCCCGTCCAGAACCTGGAGGACCTTGAAGCCCGAGATGGGCATTATGAAAACAGGCCGCTCCGTGCCGGGTTCTTCGTCAGAGTCAAAGTCCAGCCAACATCCCATCTCGGCGGAGAGCGATCTGATGAGAGACATGAGAGGAGGGCCTGTTCTGACATATGTCGCCGGGAAGAGCAAACCCTTTAGCGTGATGCGCCCGTACAAAACACCAGAAGTAGGATCTGGGCCTCGGTTTATAGTCTCGACGTCCAAAAGAGTGACCAGGCAGCGACCTTGGGGTGTCGATAGGGCCACTGGGCCTCCCACTGATGCCCACGACCACGACGGAGCGAGGCACTCTGCCGGTGGTTCTCCTGATGATGTGGTCTGCCACCCCAGCATCTCTGGCAAGCGAGACTTCCAGAGCCCGGCGACATACTCGTCTTTGCAGTGTTCTTGAAACAATTTTGCGAGGCCAGAGAATGCCACTGGCATGTCTGTCCGCTTGGTGAACGAGCAGTTAGAGTAAGTCGCGACCAGGCGGGCCCAGAGCTGGTACTTGAAATGATCAAATAGCCCGTACTCCTCTTGCCTCCCCTCTGGCCAAAGCGCTCCAAAGTTCTTGGGGGACCGAAGGAATGGCACGCCCCTCGGATATCCCTCGCAGCTGTGCTCCGTCAGGCACTCCCAGAGAACTTGATGCTTCGTAAAGTAGAGGACACCCGGAGCCAGGAAGCGCTCCTGGAAGACCCATCCTCGTTTGTGCAGAGGCCCGCAGTACAGGTATTCGTCCCAATATTCCACGTTGACGACGTAGTAGTCCTGAAGCCCTTCCCCCGCCAAGGTCCCAGACACGTATGCCGGTCGTCGGACTGACTCCGGGTTTCGGTCGCGGAAGAGACCTCCATCTGGATCCTACGACGCCGAAGCGGCAACGTTGAAGGCGGCGTTTGCGTACACGTATCGCATCGTGACCGATTCGGCGTCCCAGTCTTGCTTGGAGTCCTGGACGATGCAGGGGGCGTCGATCCATATGTATCGAGTCGAGAAGCGTCGTGCAACGGTGATCAGGTCTCGAAAGGTGCGTGGGAGCTCCGAGATTGGCTTTCCCTTGCGGAACTCGTCCATATTTGAACCTAGAAGCTTGATGCTTGGTTTTGTGCCCCATCGGTAACTGAGCGTGATGTATCGACCTGAAGATGAGTCGATTTCATCCTCGGCAACTACTCGGAGTCTCCAGGTATCATCATTGTCGACACCGATGTCTAACAGGCGGGTAGGTTGCCATGCAGGACCGTCCGCGGCCAAACGCCTGCACCACGAATGAGACGCATGACAGGATGTGACCCAGCCGTAGGCCAGGTCCAATGCCTGCGACGACGAAGTATTGTCGTCCAGATCAAGAAAGGAAAACTTGTGGCCATGTAGGCTGTCTTTTACAATGGCCGATCAGCACTCGCCGTAAGGATAGTTGAGAGGACGAACCATTGGGTGAGATCAAAGCCGAGAAGAAACCGACGGTGAGGCCGTCGGGGGGCCCATCACCCGAGATCCTAAGGCGGATCTCGTCTGGGCCTGTACTCGATGGGTAATAAAACGCGTAGCGGAACGGGCTCCAGTCTTCTGGACTCATCCTTGCCCACGCGACTCTCTGCTGCTCGTCCTGATTCCAGATGGAGGAGCAAATGTAGCACCCATCTGCGGCTGCCTGGCGGAAGGAGTCAAACGTGGCATGGTGTTCGGCGTGGCAGTATTTAGGGGTACCTGTGTTGAATGCTTTGGTGCATGTTGCACAGAGTGGGCTGTAGGCTGGCATGCTTGTGATTCAAGATCGAGTTGGGACGATGGCGATGAAAGAGGGGTATCCTCATATGCAGGTCTGACGGTGCCTTGGGCATAATTGGGTCATGCGGGTGATCCTTGCCGGGGTATCTGGCGAATGATGGAGCAAGGGTGGAGTTATAACTCTTGAAGTCATGAACACACGTTTGACTGAAGTGGTAGCCACTCCTTGACAAGCTTGATGATGGAACCTACAGTGTAGCCTTCTCTTTGTATAACTCCAGACTACAACAAAACTCGCCGTCGATGTGGACCAGAAATTAGTTTCCCTGCCTCGTATCGTTGACATGTTCCGCCGTCTCCATCAACCTCGCAACCGTCACCGCCTCCCTCAGCGCCCGCCCAACATGTCCCCGAACCGCATTCTCTTCCAAGACCATCACGCCCGCAATTGTACATCCCTCCGGCGCAGTGCCCTGATCTCTTAGCACCCCCGTGTGCATCCCTGTTTGGAGGAGAGAAGCTGTCCCCTGCATTGCCTGAAAGATCATCGTCTTGGCCATATCCCTCGGAACTCCGACGGCGACGGAGGCGTCAATCATGGCGTCGCAGATTATGGAGAAGAATGCGGGAGTTGACCCCCCTAATGTCATTGCTGCGTTCATCAGTCGAGGCGGAACGTGAACTGTTCTTCCAATCTGTTCACAGAGGAAATTGGTCGCTTCCAGATATCGAGGAGACAGAGGGGGATCCGTGGTCTCAACGATTGTCATGGAAAGAGAGACTTGGGCCGCGATATTGGGCAGAACTTTGACAATCCAGGCCCGATACTCTGCATTAGCTGCGGTTGTTTCGTCACTGTATAAAGTCTCCTCCAGTTTCTGTTTCGTCCAACCGGCCACGATGCTGATCAGCAACTTGCCAGACAGGGCATCAGCGAGGCCAGGCTGCGTGAGAACCGAGGCGACGTCGGCGGGATCGGGGCCAAGAATGACAAACTGTGACCTTTTCACGGCATCGACGTTGTCGCCACGAGTGATTTCCACAGTGTCGAGGACGTCTGAGAAGTGGTGGTGCAGTGCACGCTCGGATTTCTCGCTTCGGACGCAGGCGATGTACCGCTTGAAAGGAGAACGGGCTTTCTGCTCGGAACTGGCTGTCACAAGGCTTTTGAGTATGGCCTTGCCCAGATTGCCTAATATCTTGTGAGACTGATGTCAATTAGGTGCCTTGATACCTACCACAGCCTAGGATGCACAGTGTCTCTGCCATCATGTCTAATTTGATCTTGCTGAATTTATAGAAATGGGTTTCAGAAATGAGCTAGTATGATTTTTAAACACGATGACTGGGGCATCAACTCTTTATAAACGCATGAGACGCGTATCAGCCGGTGTTTATATCATCGGCAACTCGATCCGGTGGAGGCGGGGATCCCCGGATCGATTTCCGGCAAGATAGAGCGCCCGGCAAGCAATCCCGTAGCTTGCATCCATCAAGATCTAGGGCATGAATTATATAGGATATTTTAATCACAGACCGTGATCTTTCTTTTGTCAAGACGCAGGATATTCGGTGCATCTGCCGCTCCTTGGCGAACGTCGTAATAGCCATTTCACTCACCAATGTATATGGTTTCTCCAAGTCAAACAACGGCCACCAAGTAGTGCACGAAGTAACCTGCTTCTCCCATCAGCAACGATGATACAGACCGAAGCAGCTGACACATCAACCGGTGTCAAAACCCCAGCAAGGAACCCGTCTGTCACATTTGACAGGATCAATAGTTCGAGACTTGGCTAAAAGTTAACTTTCAAACTTGGCAGAAACCACTCCAGTCACATTTCTGCGCGACAAACTCGATACATTCCAGCCACCTTCTCCCAGCACAAAACCTGCAAGGCGGAATCTGAGACATGTCAGCCCAGGCAACCCTTGCCAAGCAAACGGCCAGATGGGTCAAGATAAAATGTCTTTCTTAAATGGCTCGGCTATGTCCAGCTTCAAGTCATCAGGTGGAACAAGTTCCGGACTGTGGCGGGCTGTCCCAAGCGACGCGGCTTTTGTCCGCCTAGAGCGGAATTGAGCACACGTTTCATGCGGGCGCAACCGAACGTTGATGGCCAGGGCAGTTAAAAGATGGCTGAGGCCAAGACATGATGGCGTTGGGGAGGATCGCGCCCGCTTCGGGTAGAGTTTGCACGGGACTGGACTGCATGCCTGTCTGGTTCCTGGCCCCTTGCTGGGATCTCGCTTGGCAGATGTAGCTTTCCTGGACCTTGGAGGCCCAGCACCACGGAAGAGGTCTGCAGATCTGGGGTCGTGTTGGGTCCATTCTAAGGAAATGCTTGATCCTGAAGAATGGGTTTCCCACTGCCCAACCCCTTTAAAGACTGGATAGATGAGATGCCCTGAACTGCTCTGCCCTTGATGCCCGCTGGCTTCCTGTCCCCAGACCACCCACACGTAGAGGCACCGCCCACAAGATCAAGGCCGCTCACAAGGCGGCATACTTCCCGTCACCCGCTGAAAGCATAATCGTGTCCTCTCCAGTGCGTCCCGTCCCGAGAGTTTGAGGCGCTTAAGCAGTCCGCGCCAAAATCTCCGCGATTATGCGCCAGCTAGTTTGAGCCACCATGCAAGGTTATCGCAGACGGCATCTTAGGTTTCACGCCGTCTTGAAACAAGTTGATAGATGTCGGTTCAGCAGACTGCCATGGATTGCTGATTGAACTGTCAGAGGGAAGAGACTGGGTAAGATGCAGGGGCGCTGGATGCTGAGCTGATGGCCAGATCTGGAAAACCACTTCCACAATTTCAGCCACGCTTTTGCCCGTCAGCCTTCCGGATAAGCTCATGATCACGGCTGGGATTGCTCTATGTCTGAGACGGTTGAATCAATCTGTTACAACCTTAGACGTGGCTGGGCTAGGGCAGCGACGGCTGGCTGCGACCGGTATTCGCTTAAGGCTATAGCCTGTCTTACTTGACGGAGTAATCGCTTTCATCTGGTACCAGATGTTCTGACATCACAGGATTGACACGATCCAACCATCTATAATCCTGCCGGCCAGACACACCAAGACCGCCAAGTAGTCATTGCACGCTTTCGACGGTCGAGATCTCTCAAATGTCTCAATATCCGGTATGAAGCCTCCCTAATATTGTTCTCGTCCTCCTACAACGGCCGTTGCGGAGTTGAAGAATGTGCGTCCGCCACGATGTAAGCCAGCCACGGTGCAACAAAAACTCAGCATCAGACGACATGCCCCTTTTCCCTCGTCACACATTGGAATCCACGGCTTGCCAGTGTCTCGATCGCTCCTCAAGACAGCACGTTTGTAGAACGTGGTGGCGTCCGTCAGTTGGTCTGGACCGGCCCGCGTTCCTTGCAGCCATTCCACGTTGCCTTGGCGGGAGAAGCCCACCGAGTATATAGATCTATCTCAAAGGACCTTCTTGTCGTCTCTCGTCAGGATCAATCTGGTTCCAATCATTCACATTTCATAACTTCGAGCCCTAGTTTGGCAACCTGTGCTATCCTTTAGCACTCAATTTCTTCTTTCCATTCCTTACCCTTCCTTACACTTCTTCACAATGCCCTCCTTCAAGACCTATCTCTTTGCTCTCGCCTCGGCTTCCCGCGTCGCCGCCCACGGCCATGTCGGCTGGCTCATCACCAACGGCGTCGCCTTCCGCGGCTACGACGCCCCCGCCATGTCCTGGAACCCCAACCATGACCCCGTCGTCGGTTGGACCAACGGCGCCACCGACAACGGCTACGTCGAGCCCAACAGCTTCAGCGACCCGGATATCATCTGCCACAAGGCTGCCCGACCTGCAAAGGGCCATGTCACCGTCTCGGCAGGCGACAAGATCACTCTGCAGTGGAATACGTGGCCTGAATCTCACAAGGGCCCTGTCATCGACTACCTCGCTCGCTGCCCGGGTAACTGCGAGACCGTCGACAAGAACACGCTCGAGTTCTTCAAGATTGGCGAGAGTGGGCTCATTGACATGTCTATGCACAGCGGCAAGTGGGCCGCCGACGTGCTCGTCCAGAATAGCTTCTCCTGGACATTGCAGATCCCTGCTCAGCTTGCGCCAGGCAACTACGTCCTCCGCCACGAGATCATCGCTCTTCACGGCAGTGGACAGCCCAACGGTGCTCAGAACTACCCGCAGTGCTTCAACATTAAGGTCACTGGGGGTGGTGACCTCGCCCCCGAGGGCAAGAGGGGTACGCAGCTGTACAAGTCCAACGACCCCGGTATTCTCTTCAACCTCTACACCAGTTCTCTCTCCTACAAGATCCCCGGCCCTACTCTGGTTCCAGGTCTTCCTTCTACTGTTGCCCAGCTTGGTCCTCAGGCTACCGCTACTTCTAGCGCTACTGTTCCTGGCCAGACCAATGGCCCTTCGTCCTCTACGACTTCGTCTTCCTCCCGGTCGAGCTCCAGCACTTCTGTCCCTGGAGACACCACTCTTCGTACTTCTACCACTACTACTTCCTCCAGCGCCCAGGCGTCACCCACTGATGACGACATTATCTGCGGACCTGCTACTGGTGGCCTTCCTAAGTATAGCCAGTGTGGTGGACGGGACTATACTGGTCCTACCGTTTGCCAGTGGGGCTCGACCTGCAAGGTTATCAACCCTTACTACTCTCAGTGTCTGTAATTCCCTAGACTACTATCTACATGTCTCTGCGCTGGTTTGCGGCAGACTTGGCTTCTTGTTTAGAATGGTTGGTGTCAGTTGCAGCTTGTCTTTGGTATAGACCAAGTAATGCTAAGTATTCCGTATCGATGCACCAATAAATTCTTTTATTCAATACTGGGATGGCTTGACCTGATATTCATGTTCACGAACTCAACATCCGAGAGTCGTAGCGTATCCCCAAACGATGTCTTCTAACAAATCCGGCGCCGCGGGTGAATGCAACATGACCCACTGCTCAGGCCAATTAGATGCTTGCTGTGGCTAATTAACGAGGGATAGATTAAAGATAAGCCCATTATTGAAACCCAGAAACGATATGTGATGAAAGTGACAGTCGATAAATGCGCAGGTAGCTACATATATTCGTAAGAAGATAAACAACAGGCCGATACATCCAACCTCCCGTGTCCATTCGAGCCCCCGTCGTCAGAACCACCAGCCCATAACTAACAGAGAAAGATTCCTACCACCCATGGGCCCTAAGTCTATCCATTCCGTGTCCCCTAAGGAGTACCAGGGGGCCAGTCCCCGTTAAAGCTAATCAGACAGTTCGCAGCACTGCTGCTCTGCCCCGTAGCCCTCCGGATAATGCCGCTAACAGCCTCAGCACCACAGTTTGTGCCCGTCTTAAACGTCCACTTTGCAACCCGCGGGTCGTTGATGTCTCCGCGGCAGTCCTCCGCGTGCCGCAAGGTGCAGCCGATGGTCTTGCCGATCTCGTCCTTGAGCCTCCCGCAAACGTCGGCAGTGTTGTCCATGGTGCGGACGCGAGCCTCGTAGGTCCACACGCCGATGAAGGTCGAGTACTGCTTGCAGGCGGTGGTGTCCATGGGGCCGGGGATCTGGGCGCGCTTGACGACCTCGGTTGCGGCGTCGGGGGCGGCGTCGACGGGCACAGCTGCGACGAGGGAGTTGGAGCTGGCGAGGAGGGCCAGGGCGTAGGCGAGGTTGAAGCGCATGTCGGGAGGATTGGGTTGGGAGTGATACTGGGCTGAAGAGTTTCCCAAATCTCAGAGATGGATGAGTGAGGTTGAAGCTGAGGAGCGTGGAAGACTCGAGACACCTGGGAATAACCTCCTTTATATACTTGAAACTTCTACAAGTCATGCCATATCAACATCTTAAGACTCAACTATGGCTCCGAGTCGTGTTACATCCCCACACATCTATTATCCGCACTGCCGCTCTTGGCCTTGAATCCTCCGCCTTCCAAGATAGGAAAGCAAGATGCTTGGAAGGATTCCTAGCTTATCTAACAGAGACGAACCAGTAATGGTCAGTGTTGAGTGCCGAAAGAGTTACCTATACCGCCTTCCCAACAGGCTTCTGGAAGCCAAGATGGCGCTACGAAGGATTGAGATAAAAGGGGATTGAAGGATTTCGGTTCGAATCCTGGAGCTGAAATTGGATGCTCTTGATGCAACGCTAATAAATTTAGACGGTCAATGCGACATGGTCATTGGTCAAGATCCGACAGCATAGATGCTCAGACCAACCATCGGCAGAGAGGATTGCCAGCTGGCAAAAGGGCTGGTTGTCTACCCACTGGGATTCGGCCGACAAGCTCCCAAAAAGGGATTCTGAGACGCTTCTGCATTATGCAACTTCCTTTATTTGTCTAGCCGTCGGTCGTTTACTTGTACTCGGCGTTAAAATGCCCGCTACGAGACGGTCCTCCGATTATCTCTGTCCCGACCGATGGCCGCGCGGGTGGGACACGCCGCGAGGGTTGAAGCACTGCCTTCGGAGAAGCCGAATTGGGGGCACGTCGATGAAGCATTGCAACGTGAAGGGCTATTGATGTAACGAGGTTAAAAGTAGTACGCCTTTGTATCTAGTAACGTTATTTGAATACCTGAGTTAAGAGGATGGATGCTCTGAGGGGTCCTGTCGGTCTTCATGATGGGAACAATTGGTTGCGTGCATTGTCGCCTAACCTGACTCGCGGAGGGCACTTTTCAAACTGGAAAAAAAAGGAGTGCTGATCCATGTTCGCAATTGTAAGCTGTCCACCAGTGCTATTGGGTGAGGTGTCTGGGATCGAGGCGAGTCGCGTCGGTGGAGGCTGATTACACGGTACCTACTAGACTAGTCGCTGTTCACGTTGAGCGGTTTTGTAGTATATCCAAGTTGTTGGAATGGATAGGTATATTACGGAAGCTAAATTATCAACGAGTCTCTAGATGGACGAATTCCATAAACGGAACCTTTCAACCTCTTGCGCCCGCAAGTGTGTTCCGTCTTTCCTAAGCAGCTGTAGATACATGCTGGAATGCCGGGGCTTCTGGGAAATCCCCCCTCGTGGAGGGGAGCTTTCACTAACCCAACTCATCCTAATTCCTTAAACCCCTCTTGCCTTCTGATCTCGAGAAATCTCGGCAGTGGTTTTCTGCGGTTGGTCAACGAGCGGCGTGGACCAGCGGAGGTCCAAGCCCGTGGTCCAAGCCACGTCCGCATGAGACATCCTTACCCGGAGACTGATGAATCCGTAATCGAACATCGTCGAGTGAAGCCTCAGATCCCGATGCTGCAGCTTGGCGCTGAATTTGAGCCTCACCAACCTATCGGATGTCTCGTTCGGAACGGTACCTGAAGCCGATGATGGAGGGTGAGACGCGGGGTAGATAAGCATCAGCTTTCAGGCATCACATGAGATCTTGTTCGGGACGTGGTTAGCTTAAGCGCGAGGGGGGATGGAGTGGTAGGGCATATATATCGTTGGTCTTTCGGCCAGGCTGTACATGATGGTCCTACCATTGACCACCCAAAGTACTTGATACTTGCGAGTTAACACGACTACTTGGCCGGCCCTTTATCTCTCAAACTTGCCATGGCACGAATAACCATCGTTGGATCTGGGTTCGTCGATACAATCCTTTATCTGAATTGCATTCGTAACTTGACGTGAACGCCCAACAGCATCATCGGCCTCTCCGTCGCCGCCCAACTATCCCGCAACCACGACATCACCATCGTCGCCAGAGACCTCCCCGGCGACGACCCATCCTTTGAGTGGGCCAGTCCTTGGGCCGGCGCCAGCTTTATCGCCGGCGGCTGCTCTTCCGCCCTCGAGAGGAAGATGCAGCTCGACGCCTTTGCCGAGCTGTGGAGATGGAGCGTCAGGTTCCCCGAGTCAAGCGTGAAGCGCATCACCCTCGAGGACATTTTTGACGATGAGAGGGATGTCTGGTGGAAGGATCATGTGCCTGAGGTAGGACTGATAAGACTCTGGGAAAAGCCCTGACTGACGGTCCAGTTTCGGTTCCTTTCCAAGGATGAGATACCCAAGGGGGCAAAGGGAGGGAATACTTGTGAGTTACATGTACCCTCTTAGGTAAAGATATGGCTGACAGTATTAGATAAAACATTGGTCCTGAATCCAAACGTTTTCTTGCCCTGGATGAAACGCCAGCTCGAAGCCTCGGGTGTGAAATTCAAGCGATTGAACCTCGACTCCCTATCCGATGCTCGCTTCCTCGGGCATGACGTCCTCATTAATGCCACCGGAAACGGAGCAAAGTTCCTCGCCGACGTCAAGGATGAGAACATGGAGATGGTCAGAGGACAGACCATGATTGTCAAGCACAGCTACACCAAATATTTTATGCGCGATGATGGCGAGAACTACACCTATGTCATACCCCGTCTTGACGGCACGGTGATTCTTGGTGGAGTAAGGCAGTCGGGAGTTTTGTACGTTGTCTTTTTGAGTATTATCTTGATGCTGACCGTATTAGTGATCCTGAGGTAGACTTGGAAGTTGACAAAGATGTAAGTGATGGCCCGTTGAATTAGACCTCGAGGCTGA
Organism: Fusarium nematophilum; assembly: GCA_033030565.1. NCBI lineage: Eukaryota > Fungi > Ascomycota > Sordariomycetes > Hypocreales > Nectriaceae > Fusarium > Fusarium nematophilum. The sequence goes on from JAVIXY010000160.1 coordinate 68,173, forward strand.
TTCTTTAGATCCTGAGGAGAATTCACGAGAGTCTCCCTGAGCACTTTTCTGCCGATCCGGCAGATTACGACATCGTGGGCCACAACGTCGGTCTCCGGCCGTTCAGATCCTCGGGCATTCGGGTTGAGAAGGAGGTCAAAGACGGACAAAAGATTGTCCACGCATATGGTGAGTCTTGATCCTTGGTCATGAGCTGGACTAACGGGCGCAGGCTTTTCTGGCGGTGGCTACATCTACAGTTTCGGAGCGGCACGGGCGGTGGCGGAACTGGTTGACGAGCACCTATTCCCTGCCGTTAAAGCGAACCTATGAGTAAGAGCGTAAGCTTCCCAGCCTAGTATTGCTTCCACTTGGTATTTAAGACGGGACGGAACTGAAGCCATTCACTCGGTAGCTCAAATTGTCCAGTAGCTATTGAAATTTAACCTCTAAAACTTTGATTCTACTCCTTCGAAGCCATATTTAAAGGTGAAAAGGCTATCATAAAGTGTTCTGCTCATAGTCCTCCTGCCAAGTGAACCCGAGTTCATGCTACAACGAGTTAAATAGCCTATTCTTACCATGGGAAGTTGGAAGACGGCCGTTGCCCAGCGCATACAGCGTCGCCTTGGACTCCTGTGGCACCCAGAACACAGATGATAGACATGGCGAGAAGATGAATTGGTCAAGATAGTCTAGACAATGTAGAAGATTATAAGCGTCATGTAGATTCGTGAGTGTAGGTACTACCGATATATAAACCACCCCAAGCATTAATACGATTCCGTGAATTTCAAATCGAAGAAACAGTTGCCACGCGAGTATGACATATGTTTACTACAATGCCAACCAGACCTCTCTGTTCTTCGGCCTCGGTGTCTCCAACTCGGGCTCCCGGTCTCGGGATGTGGTCAAACATGGAGTGTAACTGCAAGATACTACCTTGAATTCCAGAGGGTTGTAGTTGATATATTTTCTAGCTCATTATAAGACACGCCTCATAACTCAATGAACCAATACTTCCACCTTCTGCACCCTCAAGCCCTAGACCTCCATTCGGTCAATCCATTCTACATCATCATAGCACAATCACAAACCAGGTACGAGAAGCCATAGCCTAAGCCATTTCATGCGCCCTTAAGAGCAGCAAATAACCCCGGATATCATTTCAACTCAAACTACTTTTCCACAACGCCATATCCACTTCCCGTCGCGGGTCCAGCCGCAGTGGACGCCCAATTAAGCATATCTAAGCAGCTGCCCCGTTCTCTAGACTCTCCTCCGGCCACACGTCATACCCAAACGTATCCTTCATGTTGACAAATCGCGTGTGCCTTCCCTTGGCAACGCTCTCCACCGCTTCAAAGTCTGCATCCGACAGCTCCGGCACCTGGAAGTTGCTCTCGATGCGCGAAGGCGTAGAACTCTTTGGCAGAACAGCGTATCCGCGTCGCAATCCCCACGCAAGTAGCACCTGCGCGAGGGTATGTCCGCTCCGGTCGGCCACCTCGTTAAGCGTCTTGTTGGTGCGGACCTTTTCGCCAGTGGTGGGCACCTGGTCCTGGGATCCGAGGGGCGAGTACGCCTCGGGGAGGATGTCGTTGTCCTTGCAGAACTTGACGAGCTCGTAGTTTGGTAGGAAGGGGTGCACCTCTATCTGGTTGACGGCAGGCTTGACTTTGGCAAAGCCGAGCAACTTCTTCAGCCCAGGGATAGTCCAGTTTGAGACGCCAATGGCACGCGTCTTTCCGCTCGCCAGCAACTCCTCCATAGCACGCCACGTAGGTTCCGGATTCTCAGTGAGATCCTTCTTAATGACGTACTTTCCGTCAGGCCCAATCTTGGGCTTATTCTCGGCGTCCTTCTCCGCAGCAATAGGCCAGTGCACGAGGAACAAGTCCACGTAGTCGAGGCCAAAGTTGGCAAGCGAGTTGTCAAGCGACCACTTGACGTCTTCTGGCTCATGGAGGTGGTTCCAGACTTTGGTGGTGATGAAGATGTCGGCGCGTTTTACGCTGGGATTCTCCTTGAGAAAGTCCCGGACTGCGTCGCCGACTTCGCCCTCGTTGTGGTAGAACCAGGCGCAGTCGAGGTGTCGGTAGCCGACCTTGAGGGCGCACGAGACGGCCTTGTAGGTCTCGCCTTTGGCGCCCTCGTTGGCAAAGGTGCCGAAGCCGAGGCCGGGGATCTGGATGCCGTTGTTGAGGGTGAACATGGTGATGAGCAGTAATGAGAGTTGCAATATTCGACCAAATGCTCAATATCGCAATGGCCTTTTAAAGATGAGATATTTTATTGTCTGCAATCTGTTGAGGTCTTCAAGTGGCTGCAGGGACCAGCTATGATATCATCCCCCAAACGAGGACCCTTCTAGAAAATTTCTCAACTCGGAATTGAAATTTTCACGCTTTTTTTCATGAACGAATTTTCCCTAATTGTTATTGCCCCCCCCCTTTAACTTCAGCTACCTACGCGCCTTGAGTCATCAAAACCCACCTCCAACCAACCAAGACCCGTCGCGCTGAAAAAATAATCTTATCGAAAAGGGTGGGTTCGAGTGGCGATCTTTCCGAAACCCCGTCTCAACTGGTGTTGCGGCTCAGCCGCCCTACCCGAAACGGACTCCACGCGTGGAACCGTTCGAAACGTAGGGGTCCGGTATGATGTCAGCAGAGATTCGGCCACGGCGCCGGACGGAACGGTGGTCCAGTTTCGCCCCAGTTGTCCTCCACTTGGTACGGCATCTTCTCGGGACTACCGCCAGAACCTGGATAACAGAGGACAGTATGCAGGGAAATTTCTGAGCTGTTGTTATCTGACCGTATCTTTGACGGATGGCGCAACTTACCAAGAGGGGCGGCGGAGCATGCCAAGAACGACGTCACCAACGTGGGAGGCTGAAATTCAGTTTTGACCTTTGACTTTTGGCCTCAACGGAGACATCCACCGCAACGTGTTGTATTCTGGTCTTTTCTTTGGGTCTGATAACGTATCTGTGTATGACGCCGAGTGGGCATCTCCACCTCGGTAGCGTCGTTTCGATTTGGTTGTCGGACTACGTCGTTGGTGATATCAACAGAACGAGTTTTCAGAGGCCAGGCGGGAAGAGGGAACTGCAGTGGATAAATACGGGTGTCTGGCCCTCGTCATCGATCGACTACGTTCATGCTCAACTCTACCTTCTTTGATACCCCTGATACTCTCTCTTCATACCCCATCCATAACCCTTGATACCCTCATCCAAACCCTCATCCACACCACTTGACATCTTCACATTCATCATGCCCACCTACGACGACTCCGACTTCATGCACGCGCCTCTGAGCCCCAGCTCCCTGCGCAAAGTCTCCTCCATCGCCAACAATGGCCTCACCATCCCCGGCGCCGACGACACCGGCCCCGTCGAGATCCCCGCCACCCGCTCCTCCATCTCTGAGGCCAGCAAGTACATGCACAACCTCAGCATCTCCCCCTCCATGAAGGACCGCCGCGCCTCCCGCAACTCCTTCGGCACATCCCTCCCCATCCCCCGCAAGCGCCAGTCGCGCCTCTCCTCCGTCCACCATGCCGACGGCCAGCCTCCCCGCCCGGGCATGCCCCCGATGCAGCCTACGCGGGAGCTGCTCGTGTCGCAGGTGCAGTCTGTGCAGGCCGACAAGGTCCGCAAGGCGAAGAACATGGCGTTTGCGTTCGACATTGACGGTGTGCTTGTCCATGGCGATAGGCTCATCCCCGAGGGGCGCAGGGCGCTGGAGATCCTCAACGGCGATAACGAGTTGGGCCTCAAGATCCCTCACATCTTCCTCACCAACGGGTCTGGCAAGATTGAAAAGGCCCGGTGCGAGCAGCTGTCCAAGATCCTGCACAACCCCGTGAACACAGACCAATTCATCCAGTCGCACACCCCCATGAGCGCCCTGGCAGAGTACTACAGCACCGTGCTCGTCGTCGGTGGTGAAGGCTACCGCTGCAGAGAGGTAGCAGAGCAGTACGGCTTCCGCAACATCGTCGTCCCCAACGACATCGTCGCATGGGATCCCACCGTCGCTCCCTACCGCGTCTTCACCGACGAGGAGCGAGCTACATCGCGCCCTCGCGACTTTACAAAGATCTGCATCGAGGCTATCCTGGTCTTCTCCGACTCGCGCGACTACGCCACCGACATGCAAATCATCATGGACCTCCTGCGCAGCCGCAACGGCCGCCTCGGGACCGTCGCCGAAGACCCCGTCAAGGAGCGCATCCCCATCTATTTCTCCCAGGGCGACCTCCTCTGCCCTACTGAGCACCCCACTCCCCGCATGTCGCAGGGTGCATTCCGCATCGGTCTCGAGGCTATGTACAAGGCTCTTACGGGTGCAGACCTCGAGCGCGTCGTCTACGGCAAGCCCGAGCTGGCGACGTACAAGTACGCCGACGACGTGCTGACGAGCTGGATGGGCGAGCTGCACGGCGAGGAGAGGCTGCCCGAGAACGTGTACATGATTGGCGATAACCCTGCGTCGGACATTATCGGCGGCAACATGTACGGCTGGAACACGTGCCTTGTCCGCACGGGGGTGTTCCAGGGGGGTGATAACGACGAGAACAATCCTGCCAACTTTGGCGTGTTTACCAATGTCCTGGAGGCGGTGAAGAAGGCGCTGCGAAAGGAGCTTGGCAACGACTTCAAGATGTTCTTTGACGAGAAGATCAACCCTGTGCTGCACGGCGATGCGACCGATGCTGCTGTGGTATAAGGTCGACGGACTGATGGATCTTTTGTGCTTATCTGGAGTTTGGGTGGAAAAGTCACTTGGGACAGCATAGACCAGCGATATAGAATGATAGCCATGCATGCATGGATGGCAAGACTAACAGTAGAGTCTTGGGAATTGCCTGGTGCAGTTCGTTCAATCAAAGCCTCAAAGGATCTCCGAATGTAACCTCGCCTATATCTGATCGACAGTGAAAAATGAAAAACGCAATGCTTGAACCCGGCATGAAGGATCGGGATTGGAACCCAAGCCGGAATGCCTGGGATTATAGTACGGAGTTGAAGGATCGGAATTGGAACCCAATGGCCAGCCCGCCTACCGTTAAAGAATCCAAGATTTGTCAATGCCGAAATCCGATCCAGATCCATCATCCAGCCAATCAATGCTCTCAATTATACGTCATTCCGTCCTTCATCAAATCCGTCAACGGCCCTGCATCAGCCACGCAAGGCACAAGGCACACAGCTCAAGGCCAAAGGATTCAAAAGGATCGTCCCAAGATTCTCCCAACATGAGCTGCCCAGTAGCATCGCACGCTAGTATCTGGGGTAAGATTGTCAGCCACGAAGGAGTCGCATGAGCAGGGATCCTTCGGGGTTCGGCCAATGGCGTCGTCGGCCAAGTCGCTGTTGGAGCTCGCGAGCTCGCGCGCAGCGAGAGCGAGTAGCGAAGGCTGGAGTTTTGATAGTAGCGATGCCTTCAGGTTGACATGTATAAAAATGATTGTGTCTGCGTTCAGGTCTCATTCCCAATTCACTCAACACAGTCAGAGCAAGACTCTCAATAGCCACCTTCACAACTCTCACCTCAACTCTCACCTCTCTCACCTCTCAACTCCCACCTCAATTCCCATCTCACTCCCACTTACACCACTACACAACCACCATGCAGCTCTCTACCATCCTCCTCGGGGCCCAGCTCGTCACCCCCATCCTCGGCCACGCCCTCCCTCACTTCTCCCCCCGCTCAGACAACGCCTCCATCACCTACCCCTACCCCGAGCTCGGCACCGACGAGCCCTCCGACTACGCCACGACCGGCTACTTCATCAACCACCTCTGCATCAACGTCAAGAACCTGACGGCAAGCGTCGACTTCTACTCGTCCGTCTTTGGCCTCCGCAAGCTCTTCACCCTCCACGTCTCGGAGCACTTTTCCATCACCTACATGGGCCACAGCCACGGCGGCAAGAACGGCACCGGTTACCAGACCGCCCTGGAACTCAACCGCGAGAAGAACAATGCCGAGGGCCTCATCGAGCTGGTCCACGTCGACGTCCCCGTCAACAACATCGACTCGTCTACCCAGCGGCCCAACACCTTTGCCCACATCGGCATGATCGTCCCGGACATCAAGGCCACTCAGCAGCGTCTGGATGACCTCAACATTGAGGTTCTGAAGCGTTTCGGTGAGCCCATCGCCGTCGATGGAAAGGTTGCCGGTGCAACTAGTCTGCATGCCGAGGCCCTGGCTCAGCTTGACCCTGCTGAGCGCAAGCTGATTGAAGAGGTGCTGATTCCTACCAACGACCCTCTCGTTTTTGTCGCCGATCCCGATGGCAACCTCATTGAGATTCAGCCCCAGGAGGGCGCTGAACTGGCCTAAGCGTGTGATCCTGAACCTGGTGGTTTTTGGTGCGACGGATAGACGAGGTGATGGTTATGGCAGACGCAACGGCTTCATGTAATATACCCTGCTGTTTGAAGGATAGAATTTGTCGAATTGACTCGAGTCGATATTCTCGCCAGCTCTGCCACGAAGCCGGGGATGCCCCCTGGGACTTCCTTTTGATACCATGTCTCGCAGTCCTTGAGTGAAAGCGTCGCCTCGTGCATCTCTGCAATCTCCCTGCTGTCCCAGACGCCTTCTCGCCTGTTTAGTGACCGTAGCAAATTGAGTGCGCGCTGGCGGATTTTCGGATCGGTGCAGACGGCAATGACAAAGGAGAGGCCGGATATGAGATCACCGTCCAAGGAGAATGTTGGCTGATTAAGGGCGGCGAAGGATTGTGCAAGAGTATCAGCTGCGTCGAGAAAGGCCTCTACTCCTTCCACGGGTACCGACTCGCCGCAGGAGATGCCCATCTCCCAGAACTTTTGAGCAAGGGTCAGGTTCATCAGCTTCTGGGATGTAGGGGCCCGGGTTTCCGCCTCCTGTCTAGTCAGCTCAAAGCGTGAATTCCACCTCTTGAACTTCTCCTCCAGTTCAGTGTATGACGGGTCTCCATCCCCCCATCCACAAGGGCTCTTCCATTCTGTAGATTCCGGATCTTTGACGGCCGTCGGGTCCGGCCACGGCGCCTGAGCCATGATATCCACGAAAGCGACGTCAATCTTGCGCAGCTCATATGCCGCTTCGTCCAGGTCCCGAAACGGCGTTGACAACAAGTCGTCAGTACCTTCAGGCTGTATCCCGGGCACGATAGTATCCTCCAGAAAGATGGAGGCCTCAACACTTAGATTTGAAAACATCTCTGTTAGCTTCCTTGTCACAGCGCGGTCCTTCCCACCGGACGCCAGAGCCGGCAGGCCCAGCAGCCTATTTCCCGCTCGGAGATGCCGGATCGACTCGGCGTACCGGCCCGTGATGCCCTCAAACGAGATGAACAAAAGACAACAGACCAGCGTGCAGTGGATGCTGAACGTAGAGTCGAGTGACATGTGCGGGACGATGTGTGATATGGCCTTGTTGTACTGCTGCATGGCCAGACCCCTCAGCTGCTGGAGCGGCGATCTAGTGTCTTGGCCGGCCATGTAGAACCGGTGGGCAGCGCCGACGGCAATAACAGCGTGCTTGATGGGCTCACAGGTGTGAGCCAGTGGCAGCACGTGCTGGATCCAAAAGTTGGACGCGTCGGGCGAGTTGCTCAGCTGCTTCGAGGTCCAGCTGTGGAAGTGGTGGAAGTAGCGCCTCTCGATGGAAGTCTCGGCTACGGCAGGGTTGAAGGCGACGAGAGCCTGTGTCTTGAACTTCCGGGGATCTGGCGCCTCGTCTTGCTTCTCGGGCGTGACGTAGCCGTCGCACTTGACCCGGGCGTCGCGACATCGGCGGCAGATTGGCTTTTCCTCGTCACACTTGACGTGCCTAATTCTATTGAAACTGGTTAATACCCTATGAGAGTAGCCTGATCTACCGAGGTGCCCAGCAACTCACTTGCTAAATACGTCATTCGTTAGCACACCCTCCCAATCCCGGTGAGAAATTTTCCGACACGTACCAGGTGATACAGCCAGACCGCGACTTGGGGCTGTAGCGCCGCTTAAACTTGGGCTTCTTGAGGGCGGGCGCGCATTCAGTCATCTTGCAGCGGGTGATTTGCGTCGGGGCAGCCAAGAATGCAGGCTTCCGGGGCCGTGGATTGGCTTTGATATCTGGAGATGATGGGGGTCGAGGACGAGATCGGACGCGAAACCTGAGAGGCGCAGCAACGATGTCGGTGGAGGCCGCTGCAATGCCGACCCCTGTCTATACGCCTGGGCCAATGGGGTTGTGGCTCCGGGCTCCGCTGCGGTCCAGGGTTCGGCGAGCTGAGCGGCGAGGTTGCAGAGCCAAGCATGGGCCTCTGGCATCATCAATACCTGGTTAGGATTTGGTCAAGGTTATCAGGGTTGCTATATTAAACGAGTTTTCGGACTTTAAAGTTGTATTCGATATCAATTGGCTGGGACGTATAGTCGGGTATGGCTTCGTGAAGGCCAGCACTTTTGCAGTTTGGTGCTTGGACGGAGATAGGGACTCTGGCAAGTATAAAAAGGAGCGAGTTGGCTCGAGGGCAGTAATCATCTTCAGTCTTAAATCACATTGATATCTCATCCAAAATCATTTGGGAAGTCCCTATTGTCATGCATTTCTATCGCTTCTTGGCCCTCTGCGGTAAGCAACCCCCAAACTACCCTGCATCACCTTACATAACCACATCGCTGCATGCATCTAACTCCCTCTCAACAGGCCTCTTGCTACCGGCCACTGCCCAGCTCAAAGCCGACATCCGCGCCGATACCAATCGTGACGGAAAGGTTGACCTCAAGGGCACCTCGGACGTCACCGGAAAGACGAAATGGACTGAAGCCCGAGGAGCCATCTTCCTCCCCAACATTGGCGACACAGACCGTCGTTGCTCCAAGAAGCTTCTGAGCGGACCTGCTCCTAGCAATGAGAAACTGGACGACTGCAATGACGCCTCGGACAACATCCAGAGAGCTCCTCAGTTCATGGCCCCATTGCAGACTCTGCCCATCCCCCAAGCCACCAAGAACACCAAGGGCACCATCTCTATCCCGGATGCATCGCAGCGCAAGCTTGTGCGCATCTTCCGAAAGGAAGGCAAGAACTGGGTCTTCACCGATAGCAAGTACACGTTCACTCAGAAGGACTTGAAATCTGGACTGCAGCTTGGCGTTGATGCTCGTGACACTCGACGACCCAGCGGCTGGGACGGACGAGTAACAGTCCGCTTCGAGGTCCGCGATGGCAAGACTAAATCCTCTGATGAGGTCATGCTCCGTGTTGCGCCAGTCCTGGTTCACCATCATCTCCAAAATGTCGAGCAGGTTCTCGCTGTCCAGGGAAACCAAACCGATCAGCCCTTTCTTGTTGGCTTCACCCAGGATCTATCTTCTGTCGTCAAGGGTGCTGGCCTCAACAAGGATCTGTACCTCTTCAATGCTAGCGACGACATCTGGGCTCAAGATTTCTTTGAGCCAGGATACGCCAGCATGCCAGGTCCCAAGGGAACTGTCTCTATTCGCATCATGATCCGATCTCCCCAGGATGAACGTGTCGCCGGTCGTCAGCTCTTCGAGTACTACCGTCGTGCCGGCGTCGGAGCCGTCCAGCATCTTGGTGGAGCACGCGACGAGATCAACTCGGGAGGCAACATCGAAGCCATCCCTCCCCATACATTCAAGGGGAAATCCTGGCCTGCTGGGCGTGTCATCCTCGGCAACCACGGCAAGCAGAAGCACCACATCCTCCCATACCTGAAGGCCCAGGAATCGCAGGATCCTGTGCTCTTGGACACTGCTTGGCTCGCCATCGGGCATGTCGACGAGTTTCTCCAGTTCCTACCCGCTGACAATAAGCGAGGCTGGATCGCGGTGATTGACGACCCCAGAGCGGCAATCAAGCTCCTCAGCAACGCCCGCCAGCAAGGCCACGGCTCCCTCCCCGCCATCTCTCGCAAGAACGACACGCAGTCGCCTCCAGGAAACTGCGACAACTTCTTTTGCGGCCCTATCGCTGTAAACTCGCCCACCATCAGCCAAGTCCTCGACAACAAGGACCTGATGAAGATGAACGAGCAATGCGCTCAACGCATCGACGGCAACATCGGAATCCTCAAGAAGGAAGTCGGCCTCACCGACCAAGACATCATCCGCATCCCAGCCCTCTTCCAAGGCAGCAACTTTCCCGGCGCGGACAAGTCGAGGCTTCAAGTCGGGGCCTTCTTCCCCGGCGTGGTCAATAACCTTGTTCTCACGGGCTTTGATACGTGTGTGGCGCCCAACCCATGGGGTCCGGTCATCAACGGCAAGGACATTCTCGCAGAGGCTATCAGGGGCAAGTACGCCAAATTGGGGATCAAGATCAAGTTTATTGATGATTGGAATACGCATCATAACTTTGGGGGTGAGGTTCATTGTGGGAGCAACTCTGTTCGAGACATGTCTGCTCGTTGGTGGTAGCTTAAAGACGGTCTCTTCCCGACGGAATACTTTTTATTCTCTGTAATCATAGGTCTTTCTGGCATATTCTTGGGCATTGACAAACCACCGTACGATGCATTCCTTCTACCCCGGTCGGCAAACGCCTCTCGTGTCTGTCATCCCCGCTGACATCCCATCCTTCGAGCCGGTGACCTTGAAAGAACGATGACCTCCATGGCGACTCAGCCATGCAACCGATAGAAATATGGCCAGAGTGCTCTTCACCGTATTCAATCGATGCTTGTGGAGTGCCTCGGGGAAATAGTTGCCTATCATCGAGTTTAGGGTCGGGTGACTGACTGACTGACTGTGATACCGCCTATGTCCGCCAATTTGAATGCTCTTCAATCTCAAAATGACTAGCCTTCTATTTCTCGTGAATCAGGCTGACTTGTGGCCGCTGTGTGTGCCAAGTTCCGGCGTCCCCTGCAGCCTTGTTGGTGGCTGCTGTTGGGGCCTGTTGGCTGCACTTGGCGTATGGTGTTGGAGACTGGGGCCTGCTGAACAGGTATAATAATCGGCTGGCCTCCCTGCAGCTATTATATGTATCTCACAGTTCCATCTACTATTCTACACCTTCTCTTAAAGTTGACATATTATTTCAGGTTAATTCCATGCATACGGCACACCAGTCTCAACATGCCCCTGCACACCGACGCCGATCTGGATGGCCTGGAGATGGCCGCAGAAGGAGCCCTGCCGCACACGCAGTCGACGGCACTGGCGATTATCGCGCGCATCTTTGAAGAGAACTCGATCGCCTACGGAGTCATGGGAGGAATGAACTTTTACCTGCGTGGCTCCGGCCGCACAACTACTGATGGTGATCTCGCTGTTGATAATCCGCCCCGTATGGATCCCCTGCTGAATATCTGCAATGGCCGAAGAGTAGGTATTCTATCCTAGCACTCTTTTCTTTCTCAGTTCTATTCATAAAGACTCATCAGTGGTTGACAAGACACCTCGTGTCTTTTACGCTCATTCAATTCATGATGTGTCCAGTACAAGACTTGGTCTAGTCCGTCAGGTTATCCCTCTGGTCTTGTGTAAGGCTAGTTTAATCCTCATTTGATCATGATATTTGCCCCGCTTAAAAAGGAAGTTTCTCAGTCTCTATTACAGCAGATAGTGTCAAACGGACAGCCTATTGACACCATCGCTGATCCAGTTTTGCAGTACTCATCGACCCGCCAACCTTATGCAATGGGCCTCTGGCGTCGCTCGAATCTTCGTCAACATCCACAGCCAACTAGTCCAACTCGACCTCAAGCCCAAGGGGGCAGGGGGCCACCTCATGCCCAAGGACCTCGCCGCATCCGTCGAACCCCTGCCAGTCGAGACCGAGTCAGGCACCGTTTTCTGCCAGGCGCTGGCCATCGGGCCTCTGGTGGCGGCTAAGATCAAATCCCGCTATAACCGCGAGACTCGAGATGATTACGCGGGCCTGCTCTTCGTCTGCAGGTCAGAAGCCTACGGGCCTCGAATTAGGGGGGCCGCGGAAAAGTTTCGGTAGGAGTGGAAGGAGTGCTTCTTGGAGAGGGCCATGGAGGAAGATCCGGCGCTGAAGGAGGCCGCCCGCTGGGCCCTTGACATGCCTCGCACTCCGCCAAGTGGTTCTCAATCGCCCGTTCCGCAATGACACGCTGTCCTAAAATGGCCTGTCCCTCTCCCTTGGATCAACGTCATTTTTAATCCTCCGCCAGCGAGTCTTGTACCTGCCCTTCTTCATCGGCTCAATACGCCGTTCCTTGTCCGCGACTATCTCGTTCCAGCTCCGCCTGTAATCGACATTGACGTTGAACTTGTTGACCCCGCCTAGATTTAGGGTCTCCAGCTCCGCATTCTTGGCCTTCGTAAACTCGATGCCCTTGACCTGCAGGTCGTCAAAGTCGATGTTCTCCTCCCCCCATGCCTCATCCAAGTCCATGCCGTCGATAAAGTCCGCCGTGTTGCTGCCGTTCTGCAAGACAAGAAGCGATCGTGCAAATTGGGGCATCTTGGGATAAGGGATTCCCTTTTTGCTGAGCTCGCAGTTCTCGAGGGTAGGATCCATGAACCACTGCGACGACGGAGTGAGGATGAAGAAGTAACCGACCCCCTTCCGCTGGAATATCGGATTGATGTGGCGGAACGACTCATACAGAGGGGGAGGTGGCTTGGCAGGTTCGTACTGGTCGTTTTGCTTAAAAATCTGCTCAGCATCTGCCAGTCGATGGGTTGGTACGCATATATCCCACTCCTAGTTAGAGCAACATTGATCAGTCTGAAGTCGCGAAGAAGCTGATAGAGCGAGGTTTGACGCACCCATGTGACTCTCCCAGCCCCGTAGTAGCGTAGCGCATTCACATCGACGACGCAGGCTGGTATGTCGGCAGTTTTGAGTAGTTCGATAACCTCCAGAGTCTCTTCCACGCCATACGTGCCATGGCCGTGGATAGTTCGCATGCCTGGGAATTTATCCTGCACTTTGACGACAGGAGCGGAAACCGACACGTTGGTGCCGTTTTTGGGCCCAGTAATAGGCGTCATCGAGCGTATTTCGGCGCCCTGGCCCCCGAGATCGCCAGCCACAGTTGAATCGTCCATGACTCCTGATGCAAGGTGAACGGATTAGAGGTGTTGGACGCAGGGAAGTTGGTGTTGCAGCACGACCAACAATCACGTGATCCGCCTCTGTTACCGCTGCCTAACGGGATCCGCTGCTTACCCGTGGGCTCGACCTGACGGGGGCCCACTCTTCGA
>JAVIXY010000161.1:0-58330 GCA_033030565.1 Fusarium nematophilum
AAGCCTTCTCTAGCTCTCCCCGTTCCCCGTCTCCCGCCTCCCTCCCTCGTCTCTTAAGCCGAGCACCAACGAACCAGACGTCATTTTACACGAACACTTGTGCTAGCAAAATGCATGATAGCGGTGCGTCATCCACCTATGCGCGGATCGTCCCCTGTGAATACCTGCCCTGATAAATTCGGAATAGCTGAAGCGACCATGCCCACCAGTCCGGCAGCCACCTACCCATATCATGGCTTCACCCAAGCCCAACCAGGAAACCTACATCAGCAACAATCGTTTCCTATACAATACGCAGGAGCCGTACCTCAGCAGCCACAGACGATTCCCGTGCAATATGTGACCTATCCAGGGCTGCAGGGAGTCGCGCCAGGAATGAACGTTGCTCAGATGGCCCAGATGCCTTACGCAAACCCGCAATACAGGACCGCAGTTCCGATTGCGGCTCTTGGTCGATCTCGCGCCCCGGTGGACTGCCCTTGCTGTGGGCAGCGGGCCTTGACCACAACCAATTTTATAGTTGGCAATTCTACCCAGTAAGGATACATCTTGAAGACCTGTGAGTCGAGTGTCTATAGCTGATGGCCGCTAGTGGCTGGGCTGCTGTTATTTGTTTTCTGTTCTGCTTGGGCTGCATTCCATACCTGATGAATGACGCCAAGGATGTTGAGCACAAGTGTGGACAGGTACGGATCGATCCCCTTGACCTTTGTGTTCGTGTTTGATCTGACGTGGAACTAGTGCGGCATCACGCTCGCTACTTGGCACCGCAGCGGAAACACCGAGACTCACCAACATGGGTAGCTTATCCAATGTCTGGTACCATCCACTGAGGGAAGACGCACCGACGGAGGGATGGCATCAGGATGACAGTGGCCAGGGTTTGTGATCGAGGCTTCCCGGCAACGTTGGATGCCTATGTCTGGGCGACATTGTAGATCCCATTATCCTTGAGTCTGGCCTAGATTTGTAGCTCGCTGAGATAGTTTGATAAGCCGTTCTTAATTGAGATTACTAGCACGTTCTATCAACAGGTATCAATCTCGTCGCCAGCTACGAACTCAACTAGGGCTGGGCGGCCCAGTTCAGTGATTCTTTAACGATTTACAGCAAAGGTCTCCTGTCCTACCAGATAGAGCTATCAAGGCGATTACTGGGCTAAGCAACCAGCCTTCTGGAGGAATTGGTCGAATTTACGTCAAACGACGTGGATAGAGCAACGCTGGTCAGTCTCTTCCGTTCTAGGGGGGATGAGTAAATTAAGAGTGGGTGACCAACGAATGGAAAAGTGAATAGCGATGGTTAGAAAACGGTAAAGAGCATGACAACAGAGAGACACGTCACCAAGCCTAAGTCTTGGCATATTCCAGAGGGTCTCGACTGTCCGAATGTGTAGGGTTCGAGGAATGTTTGGCTGTTGGTGGCGTCTCTCAGCCGCAACTCGAGAGGGGTAGCCCCTGTCCTGGCTGAGAAGCTGAATAAAAAGCAAGCATCCCAACTCTGTTTGCCTGCTCTACTGCTGCAGCTCCTTAACTGGCCCAGTGAAGTGGCGTACCTCCCTTGTGACTGTAGACTGGGATTCATTCACACCGGTCATGCTTGCAAGGTGGGGGTAGTGATAATTTATCAGCCACCGGTTGGTCATGCGCCAGCAACGTCGGGGTTGGGTCCAGGGGGGGGCGAAACGTTCCCCAGGCTCATGGAGACGGCTCTGACGTTGACCTAGGGGCAAGGGGCTGTTAATGGTAGTCGGGTTATGTGTCTGGCCCAAGACCATTTCTTTCTGGACGACCTTGACTCTGATGCCTTCGCAAAGGCACGTCTAGTCACAACTTCGTGCAGGGGCTCAAGATTGATGTCAAAGCCTCGTCGTTCACGAGAAACTGCTCAAGAGCCTGCCCCCTTGCATGATCAAATAAGAAGTGGTAATTACCCGCCCATGCCCAGGGTGGCGTTGCTGAACGGCTGGCTAGCTGCGGTTTTAGGACTGGCCGTAATAGTTGAGCGTCGAGTAAATGTCTGGTGGCTTCGAGACTTGCGCCATCACAAAGCACAAAACGCGACAATGTGACAGAGCTGATTAAAGCGGCAGCCATTGCATCAAGCCACTCCGGAAAGGACACCCTTGATTGAACTGGCCAGAGGGCGAACTGAATCGTCTCATATTAAACAGCCAAGTCTTTGCTTTGAGAGTTCTTCCCCCCATGCCACTTGAGAACACTCTCTTGAAGTAAAAGGTGACGCAGACCTTGCGATGACCACTCCAAAATGAAATTCCGTGCAAGACTGGCTGTCGTGCTGACGATGGCACGTTTTGTGGAGCCTCAAGGCTATCCCTCTTGTGGAGTAAGTCGTTTTATCGTCTTGCATTCTGGAATGTAATTTCCCAGACAACTCTGACCATTTCTCTCAGGTCGCATGTATTAATGACATAGCTTCCACCATTGGTTCAGAGTTCTGCGGCGTCGTCCTCTGCTGTCTATACAAGCATTGTGCCGACTCCGACCTCAAGGACGCGGAAAAGTTGTTGGGGATGTATTGCAGGGGCAACCTATCCGAGATCGTGTGCTCAACTGCTGCTAGCTCGTCGGATGACACGCAGTCTACCGAGCCGCCCGAGCCCGAACAAAGCAGCGTGACGGGAGATGGCAGTACTGCGACAGCGGAGAGCAGCCGTGCAACTGCGAATAGCGGCGGCTCAGAGACGGCGGCCAACTCGGCTTCTGAGCCTTCGAGTTTGCCCACCTCCAACAGGAGTGGTGACTCTGCGGGTAGCAACTCAGGAACGACGGGGAACGATCACGCCCTCACTCTTAAGCTTGGACTGGGGCTTGGCATCGGCCTGGGAGTACCACTGCTTGCCGCTGTTGTCTATCTCGCGTTCCTCCAGGGGAAGAAGCACAAGGGACAAGGCACACCAAACAACCAGCAACCTCGAATATCTTCCTACCAGGACCCTCCGCCTCAGGGATACCCTCCTCCAGGGTATATGCCCTCGAGCCATCTGCCGCAGAGTTATTCAGTCCCCGGTCCTCCACCTCAGGTCCAGTCCCAGCAAGGGCGATTCGATCCTCACAAGTCCGAGCATGAAGGAAGCGCGGGCGGTGCAGGCGGGAACATGAATCAACATGAAATGATGGGAAATATCCCCCCGTTAAGGCACGAACTGCATACTAATATACCCCCGCCACATAGCGAGCTTCCTCCAGATACTCGGCCACATAAAGAGCTTCCTTAGGTCGCTAATAGAATCGAGATATTACCTTATGGAGTATTCGCAATGTATATTGCCGTGTTCCCTATATTTATCTTGATAAATTTATACGTCCATTCCCAAGTTAGCTCCACTCTTAGTATACTGCCAGGCTGGCTGCGCTAAATTTATATTGCCTTAGTCCTTCTTAGCTGCTACAGCGGTGCAGTAGCCTAAAGAGATATCATAACAGCGGTAAAGGTTTATTTAAGCATAGGGACTCTAAAACTAGCTCTTAGCTAAAGATAGTACTCCCTTTGACTTTCCCCGTAGCCTCTTCGTAACCGGAAAGAATCAGAACCAGTCCTCCATTTCGAAAGAAAATGATGAATGCAGCCAATCCCAAGTACTTGCTAACTAGGGGTTCACCGGGATCAGGCATCGGCGCCCGAGTCCAAAGCCAAACACATCGCCGCAGCGGGTGTCGTCAGGTGCATTCAGAAACCGGTTGGCGTACTTGATCCACAAGTTGTCGTGGCTCCCACCGAAAAGAGTCTGGAAGTACGTGTTTCCCGGGTGCACGTCAACGGTCCATGGGAGCTCACTGGTGAAGGTGTTCCAGTCATTGCCGCCGTTGCCGCAGTTGAGCTTCCACTGGTACCTGAATCCATTTCCCGTGAGCGTGAACCATTTTTTGACGTCGACGTCACTGCCCTTCTTGGACGTGTCTCCGACGATAACACTGAACATGTCACTGCGCGTGGTGTTTTAGCAAAGCTCCATCATCGGGTGTCGGAGGAGCTTACCAGGGGACACGCCCGTGGCCATCTTCAAAGTCACAGCGCTTACTGTGAGGATGTGCGACATCCACGTCGTTGTTTTGTGGAGAGCCAGACGCGGTTGGGAGAGCAGTCAAACTCAGGAAGAGGCAAGCTGCGATGAGGCCTTGAGCAAACATGGTGGCGAGTGAAGAATAAAGAGGACTTTATAAAACGAGAGGATGAGCAGGTTAGAAGGAGCTGTTCGTGCTTGTTATGCTGTGATTGCTGAAGTCGAATTTTCTTCAGGTTCACGTCTGAAAGATCCCCTTTTTATCGGCATTTAGCACAGGATCGAAATCTGCCTTACTGGATCCCTCCACGTATGCCAAGTCAAAGGCCGTCTCATGGTCTTGAAGAATAATTCCCCGTACGTATTAAGCGCCTAGGCCTGGCGACACCAAAGTTCTTTTTTTTTTCATTCTTTTAATTGAAGCATGACGACATTCTCGCCTCCTCTCATTATCAAACATCGGGCTCCAGGCTAACATTGCATACGCTAAACGGTCCGGGATCTGGGATCCCCAGCCCCTAATGGGAAATTGATAGGAGTGAGGATATCTGATAAGTTCTAGAAACCGGCCCTGGGGATTAAATTAGGTTCTGAGCTATACTTGGACATCTCACCGGGCCTAATGATGTTTCAAAAGCGGCCCAGGGCAGCAATGTAAGGCTAATCCTTGATGTTTTAGGATGTATTTTGCGAATCTCGGTCAGGACCTGACCTAACAACCGGGAAGGGCGTCGGGGCGTGTACGATGTTGCCTGCAATCCCTCAAGGTCTTGTCTTCTATCCGGCCTCTATTTCTCTTCCGATTCCAGAAGTGACATCTGCAATATGCCATTCCCCGTCACGCCAGCCAAACGGAAAGTTGCATGTCGTGGTTCAGTGTTAATAATAGCATCTGAGGACAGCAGTGCGCTAAGCTGGATTAAGTAAAAGGTAGTGACACTGAGATCAAGTAATGATCGACGACCCAGATCATTAAGGCTGACGTCAGATTGACACTGCCGAATTAATGTGCACAATAGCCGGGATCCTGCTGTCACTGTTCTTGGGGATATAAAATGCGAGGCTTGGAGCGGTAAGGGGCATCTAATTCAGCCTCGTATGTTTCATCCCCCGACCTGTTTAAACTGCTGCGACAAGGATGCGTGCTCACTTTAACGTTGTCATTGTGACAGTTGAGCTCACGTTTTCCTTACATCGGCCATTCTCAAAGGTGCTTTGGTGACTTGTAACTATCAATATTAAGCTTATTTTAATGCTTTCTATCCCTTCCTCGATGACGCTTGTGCTGTCTGAATTTGTCGAGATAATTGGTGGCCTCCATCTGCCTCGTCACCGGAAAATTACGATAAAGGCCACCGCTGGCAAGAGTTCGGGAGACAGTCCCGGGAAGACCGACGCTGCCATGAACAGCGTATCTGATTGGTTCGTCACCTTATTGGCGCCAAAAACGATTCGCTTCTGCTACCTTGCTTCGGTGTTAAAAGTCGCTGCCCAATGGATGCCCTGGGAGCCTGGAATGTCGAGATGCTGCGAGGCTTTGTACATCTTTTATACGATATTCCCCCCGACAAACCTGACCAACTGACGGGCGCGGAACAGCACTCTAATTTACCCTTGCCTCGTCTAAAGTAAGGGTGCCAGTCTGAGCCATTTGCTTCCACGATAATAAACACGGGTTCTCCCCCACATCGTCGGCATCATGACCCAATGCCAGCACGGTTGCCCAATTCTAAGCTTCCAAGATGCATTGCGGAACAAAACTCAGACGTGAGCTCGGATGGTTCGAATGCCTAGCAAAACTCAAAACAAGGGCGCAAAGACGTGGCGAAAGGATCCAGATGCGCCGATTTGATGACCACGTTGTGATTAAGCTCGCGTCATGGCCAGGACGAGGATATACCTACATGACCATGGACCATGCCCAGCATCCTTCACAACCGATACGCGCTTTCTTTCATTCATTTCTTTCTCTGCCCTTGACTGTCTGCCAGGCATACAAAACACAACCACAAGCCCATGAGCCCGAGTCCACACCCTCAAGACCGCACCGCTACCCGATACGCACAGAGCATGTCTAGCCCAAAACGCACAAGGTCGTGGCGGAGACTTGCCTGGAATCGCCGAGTCTCTTTCCCTGATAACGAGGAGGATAGGCAACGCCTTCTTCCTCGGGCAGAGTCACGGGACGCTGATTCTAGGGCCGGAGCTGTTTCAGGCCTGAAGTGGGGGCTTAATTGTCTAAGAAATATCAAGCTGGGAACTGGAACCGCCGCATTCATATCACCAAGCTATTTTCAGAAGCCAACGACAGCTGAACTGCCCCTGAAATCCGACTCTCACCCCAACTTTGGCGCCGACTCCGACGTCACGCCTGATCCTCTTTCCCAGTACTGCATGGAATGTCAGCAGGCGAGAGCCTCTCCCGAGTACGCCAAGCGAGTCGCGAGTCTCACAGATCCCCTATATTGCGCAGGATGCCAATCTGAACACGCCGCTATACTCTTTTCTCACCCCTCTCGCAGGAAAAAGTCCACTTCGCGGCTCTGCATCGGCCGCCAGGGGTATTATACTGCGTGCCCTCATCTGAAATTCTCACTGGCGGATATTGAAGTCTGGAAAGCAGCTGACGGCAAGATGGAATTATATTGCCAAGATCCTCTATGTCCGTGTACAAGAGTGTCCATTACATATGAGCGGGATTTCCCTTCACGACCTGAGCGCTCTGAGAGCTCCGTCTGGATTACATGGAATGAAGCACTCGATAAAGCGCCAAGCAGTGGCAACGGCACCCCCTGGGATCACTACATGGCCAAGATGAAACAGTTGTATGCGTCATATCCGGCCTTACTCTGCCCAACACTTCAGGTTACGCCTGACCGCCTATTTCAGCCGGCTCAGTTCAAACACCATGGGATTGGAAGTCGCCAAAGCGAGCGCTCCTACGTATGCGACTGCGGTTTCATGATGATCTATGACTCAACGGGAGAATGCGAGCAGATGATGAGAGCAGCCTGCCATATAGGCCTACGATGGCATCCAGGTGGCCCGATGCCAAGAGATTGGATCAAGATGATTGACCCAAATAGCTACGGTCACTTTACCGATCTGGATACCAGGCATATTGCCTGGTGTAGTGATAGGTCCTGTGCAACAACACGCGATCTGGCCAGGTTCTGGGCCCTGATCTCAATGGGGGCATGCCATGCGGGCGAGTCTATAGTCCAAGAAATGGATAAGGTACAGAATGGATCTTATACCTTCCTCAAGATGTGAAGGCAGCCATAAATAGATCCCAAACACGGGTCGATGTGGTGGGAGAACATGAGGAACCAAGATGGCATTAGCAGGAATTGCAACCACGCTCAGAGATTCATGCGCCTTTTGGGATCGATGGGCAAATAGTAACTGCCATCTTTAGACACAACTCCTATCTGGGATACTATTTAATACACCTGCCTCACCTAACTTTGGTATATTTGATACAATTCTCTTATCGATTTGTACCATAGTGCATGCTACCGGATCATCATCGTTTTCTTTCCTCATCCATCACTGACTCGCAAACCTCTCCATTGCTAGCAATGGAAATACATACTAAGAAGGCCCTCTGTAATATCATAGACGTCACTGAGAAGCATCTCGACAACACCATGGCCGACACGCATAAGGTTGCTAAGTTGCTGCCAATTGCAGAGAAGAGCTGGGAATGTACTAGCAATGAGGATCCAAGCATAACTCTTATATGCCCTTGTAAAACCCCATGACTCCCACTTTCCCCAAGCCAGGGCTATCTGCCTCATCAATATCCTCTGGGAACATTGGTTGGATAAGACGTCTTTCATTGTCGACGGCCTTGAAATAGCTAGTGTCCTCATTTATCCGCCTCGCCATTGGCCAAGTAAAAAGATGGCAAGTTGCATCTTCTGTCTCCCATCGACTGCGACCTCGGTGGTATATTCTCCCGCAATATCGGCAAAACCTCCACCGCCTGCCCCGAATGTAACCTCGTTTGCGCCGCAGGCCCTCACCACCACCAGAGGGGGGCGACGCCAGAACTGGTTACTCGCCAATCAGCGATTTGACCGAGTCGATGACGGTCTGCTCGTAAGGAATAAACTCGATGCCCAGGATCTTGTCGGCCCGCGACCTATCGTAGCCGAAAGACTCGATGACGGGGCTAGGCCCACCTCCCCAGCTCTTCTCCTCCGGAAGCTTGTCTCGTAGCTCGGGGAAGTGGTTCCAGACTGTCTTCACCAGCTCGGCATTTGTATAGTAACCCGTGGGAACGAGGAACCGCTTGCCAGCTGCCTCGTCGTTTTCCATAGCGAGCACGTGAGCCAGAGCCACGTCTCTAACGTCGACCCAAAGAGGAGGGCCTGTAACGGGTAGACCGTCCTTGTATTTCCCCAAGAGGACATCGGCCAAGAACTGATTCGAAGTATTGACATACTCCAGGGACCTGGGGCGGTTCTTGACAGGTCCATAGATCATAGGGGGGTTGATCACGGAGATGGTGAAGCTGGGCTTCTCCGTTTCCATAAAGTCCCAGGCGGCCTTTTCAGCCAGAGTCTTGGAAGCGATATAGGCCATCCCGGGGTCAACCGAAGCGTCTTCGAGTTTGATGGGGCTCCAGTCGGCTTCGGAGTAGACCTTCTTCTCGCCTCTCTGGATGATACCAAGATCCAGTATAGCCACGAACGAAGAGGTGATGACCATGCGCTTGACAGTGGGGCAAGACTCCTTGACGGACTTGAGGATGCCGGTGGTACCAAGAACAGCAGGATCAATAAGATCCCTCTTCGCATCCGTAACGTTGTAGTGGAACTGAGCCGTTGCATCAGTGGACAACCACTCGTAAGACGCTTCGACAGAACAGACTACTTACCGGGCTTGCTACATGGAGCACGGCCTCGAGCCCGTGCGATCCTAGATTCGAAAAGGCCCCAGGGACGGCAACATCCGGGACGACAACATAGTCGAGTTTGTCCTTGGAGACATGGCCATATGCCGAACGAAGCTGCTGGCCTTTCTCGTCAGATCTAACCGTGGTCAGGACCGTGTGGCCCCGGCGCAGCAGGGTGTCCAGTACATGGCCACCGAGGAAGCCGGTTCCGCCTAGCAGAAGCCACCTCAGTCAGTTTACTTGTAACATGGAGTAATCATCTCTGCTAAATTTTGTGCTTCCGGCCTTTGGTGTATGATGTCCAGGTCATTCGTCACATTATTCTGGGAAAGGACCAAAACGCACCTGTGAGCAAAGTCTTCATGATGACGACAGAGTGTGCTGATCCCAGTGGGCGTCTCGTTGAAAGTCAATATGAGCTGTCTCAGGTAACCCAAGAACGAGCGGCAGCAATGGATTAATACCTTGCCTCACCTCCCGTCTGATAGCAAGATCCGCACCTTGCAGCGCACGGCAAAGCCATGAAGATTACCAAGCACCGCATTTCCGGAAGCCCCGAGGCCCGGGGCTGCAATCTATTCCCATGGCTCGTACTCGAATCGATGCGAACCAGATCTATGGAGTACTGTAGCAATTGCCGCATTATCGGTCAGGCACCGGGCCGCACAATGGCAGGGTGGCGTCGTCAACATCGGCAATTCTCACAAGGCCGTACTGGACACTTTCATTCTGCAGCTTTACGCATTTAGGAAGGTCGGCATTCTTAACTCCCCTGGGTCCGACTAAACAAACGTCCTAAAACGCCAGCTTTCGGTGATAGGCACGGCGTTGGGTACTTGGGGACCATGAACTGTTGACAGTGTAATGGAGGATACGTAATTAAGCCCTAACACCGGGGCCCCTGATTGACATCCGTTCAGGTTGGGCTGACGAACCCCAGCAGAGTAGTCTGGGGCCATCAGCCCGTATGGCGAAGGTGGAGGAGTGGCAAGGGGCCCTTGAGCGGCGACAAACTGACGAATGTGGTGAGTGTAAGAGCCACTACCAGGGCCACCGTAGGTTTTCTACCCTTTGTTAACAGCATTTATTGGAGCCCGTCATATACACATATTAAGCGCCAGAGCTAAGGAATGAGGTTCTTTTGCTGAAGGGATCATTGTTACGCACACAAGCTTCAATCATACATACCGACTAACCCAGAGAAAGCCACTCCCATATCTAGAGTTCGTAGCTCTTCAGTCAGCCCTCAACCACCATCCTCAACGCGAACATGACACAATAGTGCAGCCGCCAAAATATGCTTTCTTGGGGTAATACGGCACGGAAAGCTAGCCCTTTAGGAATTAATGTGTAGCCAACGTCATAGGCTTGCAACCCTGACCTCTCGCCCGCAGAGTGGTCTGGGCAGTGTAAACCGGATCCTTTAACTCCGTAGATCTATATTCTTCAGGTGGAGCACGAGGCTTAGGCGCAGAGGACCGGGCAGTCTTGTCAATGCTCCCGTGGCCTCTCTCGATCAGGGAGGTATCGGGGTCTGGTGCAAGATTCGTCCCGATTACAGTTTGGGCTTATGGGCCATTCGTTGGGCAAGCAACAGCTGATATCACGTAGCGTATATCTCAAAACGCACTGAGGATCGAGAGAGACAGCCTATCCTCCAACTGAAACTTTCAACGTTTACGGTTCGAAAGAAGGGATATACGCCAGCTGTGTAAACTAGCTTTTGACGGAGCTGACCTCCAGGGCGGTAGATGGCTGCCGACTTCCCTTCGGCCCGGCTAGCTGCCCCACGAAGCACAAGGCGGAGTAGCCAGTGCAGGACCGACACTGACAAATCGTCGGACCCGTTGGCCGGGGTTCGTCAAGAGCCTCGTTACCCGGACCCGTGTTCCCGACTGGGGCCCAGCCGCAATAGTCAGAAGACAAGGCAATGTTACATGAGACGACCGTTGGCTGTGGAATCATGCCAGTCCGGATGGCTAGCCTCATCAGGTTAGCAGGGATACCACGCAACGGTGTCAAACCATGGATCTCCGCCATCACCGACATTTGGTCAATTGGTCTGGTCACTGAGTGCAAGTGATGGGTTGGCTGGCTAGGGGATCGCTGATTGAAATCTGGTGCTGCCGCAATTAGTAGTGAGTCCCGAGCTGGCTCCATGGCTGTCGGTGTGGCCGTGCACGAATACTGAGCTGGAAACGAGCACCCGAGAACAACAAAGCCAGGGACTCTGGCCGTAGGAAGCAAGTAGACCAGAAACAAAGTTGTAGAACTTGGTCATCACCCTTAGAATCACGATGTTTAAAAACAGACAGCTACCTAATACCCGACCAACGGCATCTCAGGACACGCAACCAGGATCAACAAACGCTAGGCCGACCCGTCCATGTCTTCGCGATGAAAATGACCAGACAGAACAACAACAGTAATCTCAGCGCTCTTTATCGAGCTTCTCCCTGAAAACCTGGATGATTTTCTCCACGTCCGGCCCAACCGCGCCTGCCAAGCGCATGTCCTCCTTGGAAGCCCTGATGATGCGCACAGCCGGAGCAGCCTCCATGATGGCTGGTGTCACCTGCTCAACGTCGGGATCTGGAATGCCAGAGCCGATCAAGACAAATCTGGGAATCTTCCTCTCAGATGCAGCGAGGTTCCCGTTACTCCCGATTCCCGAGGACGGGGCGATGCTAACGTCACCGGCGCAAAGATCTGGAAGCTCGGCCTTGGCAGAAGACAGGTCGGTGCAGGAGTGCACGACTGTAGGCCTTGTTTAGTCGGACAGTTAAGACATGGACATGGCTGACGAACCATCATAATCCGGGAGCAGGCCTTTGTTCACAGCGATGTGAATACTGGGCTCGCGGCCGTACACGGCCACAGGCACGGCGGTTGTGATTAAACCAGGCATAATTGGGAGGAACTGTGGGAAAGACAAAGTACGGCGATGTCTAATGGTGGACGGTCTTGGGGGGGAGGAGAAAGCAGGTATTAGAGAGGACAACTTGCTGGCTTTTAAAAGATTGATCCGTCATTCCGGGTCTGCGAGCCTTTCCTAGGGTCACGGGACACGCGGCACAGTGAATTAGGTTTCCATCAAGAGAAACTATTAACTTGGGCTGCCTTCTGGTTAACCCTGTCGTTACACCGATGCTGAATTCAAACCTGGAATAGGGCATGATTCTTTATGAGCCAGGGGCCGGTTCGCCGCCAGTAACACACCTGCTGACCGCCGTTACTAAGTAAACTTAAATGAAATATAAACATGAGCTATTTTCTTACTCTACGCGTGGGTGGCGCTCACAACCCCTGGCCATCAGGCATAACGATCACGCCGCATATCAGGATAACGGGCCAAACCCGAGTGTCCACCAGGAACTGGCGCGGCCAACACACGTAGAACTTCCACAGTACACGTGTGGCATTGAAAGGCGGTCTAATCAATATATGCGTGTCGAAATAGGGACTAATTAGGGCTGGGTATCGCAGTTACCTGCTAATTGCTCCTTCAAGGGCAGGTTGCTTCCACGATAACAAAGAACACAATTGTTTCCACTATACGCTACAAGAGTGGCTATTATGCTAACTATTGCGCGTTTCATAGAACCTCAATTCTTTCGCCCCCGTTCAGTATATCGTTTTGTCGTCTCTCATTCCAGAATGTAGTTCCCCAGACAACCCAATTCTGACCGTTTCTCCCAGCAACCATGTGCGACTGAAATCGATTTCAGCAGTGGTTCGATCGCATGCGACGCCAAATCCTGCGAGTAGCAACAACTCGAGAACAACGGGGAACGATCAAGCCTCACAAATAAGTTTGGGCTGGGCCTTGGCATCGGCCTGGGAGTACACCTCGGACACATGACGAGCTTCTTCCAGGTATACAAAATAAGCTTCTTTAAGTCGCTAGTAGAATTAAGATATTATATAATAGAGTCTTCGCAATGTATATTACTATATGCCCTTTATTTATCTTGACGTATTTATGGATCGTGTCTCATGCAGCCTTATCTATCGCCCCTTAATCAAATACGTGATGTTGATCCCAGCGTGTATATAGTAGAAGAGTCAGATAGGCGCCCTTTGTCCTTTGTAAGAACGTACCGGGGTTAAACATAAATACAATACAATACAATCGCCCCTTAATCGTTCGCGCAGTGATATTTGTAATGAAGGATGTCGCTAAGGCCGGCCCAGGACGTTGCCCCGTCCTGTTTCTATGTCATATACAGGTGTTGAAACATGATACCGCTGGTAGCTGTAATGCGTTTAGAGAGTCTATCAGAGCTGAATCATTTTGCAGAAAACCAATCAAGGCTCGAAAGACCAAACCCAAGACTGAAGGGCTACACTCGCAAGGTCCTCAAAGGTTGCGAAGGCTAAATGCTGGGTATTCCTTAGCTAAAGAGAAATAGAAGAGAACTATGAATATGACGAAAAAGAGGCAGCCTAAGAAGAGCACGATGCGAAGGATTTACTACTTCAAGCGTAGGTCGCCATCACCGCTGCCCCAGCTGCATGTGCTCCCGCTGGCGGTCCATCATACCTCATCGGGTCGCCGTATTGTCGATTGAATTCCCCCAGCTGGCTGTGTTGACGTCGGGTATTAACGTTAATAAGAGGGGGAAAACTGTGTTCTTTTTTTTTATCGTGGAAGCAGCCTGCCCTTGAGGGAGCAGACGCAACTAGAATACGAGCACTTAAAGACTGGATATTCCCCCAGCCGTCTACTTGCGTAACCCTACTGATGGGTTCCCAGGTAGCTTGTGCCTGCCCCTCCCAGTTCACCAGGACACTTCGGCTGCCTCTACGTCCTCCATATTCTTGGCCCCAGAGTCCGTTCAATCAGCGACCAGGTTTATTAGCTTGTCCTCCACAACAGGTGGTGGCTGGGCGAGCGGGAACGCTTGGCATCAGGTATGCTTGCCCCAAAGTGGATGTTCCGTTATGCAAGGGGCAGCCCAGTATCGGCCAAGCTCTTGATCGGGTACAGGCCAAGGTTTTCGGGACTCGATCCCTTATGTGCTCGGGAAAGAGACCTCTCAGTTTTGAATAATTCATCATCTACGCACCTGGCTTGGAGATGAGATGGCGTTGCCCAGCCGTCGCTTCGGGGGGTGGTTTAGTTTGACTGAATGCCTCGCGTCCAGCCACTCGCACACTCGTGAAAACCTATTGCCCCCCCGCTGTATCCGTAGTGGGCTGAGCTGATACACAACCACGGACCACCGCCAAGCAGGAGAACCAAGAGCAGAAGCGACCAACAAACACTGCCAAGATGACCATGGCCAGGCGACGTCTGTTGGATGTCTGATAAGGGCCTTGTACATATGCAGGGACTCAATAGCCGATTCCAACTTTGGAGTCCTGGTATGCCTTGAGATGAGCTGGCGATCCGCACCCGAGGGGCCTAGAAGAGCCAGTCCTGCACTATTGAAAATGCCGGTCCGTTTAATTCTTGGCGCCGTACAGAGTAGCGGATCATAGTGTGCGGATCGGTGCACGCCAGGTTGCCCCATGCTGGACTCGGCTGTCACCTAGAGCCTCGCCTTGAATAGTCTGGCGCCACAACTTGCACGAGTCAACCAACCAGCCAGCCAACCAGCCCGTGGGAAGACGAGATTTTTCCGCTTGATGTGAGCTCGTATGAGATGAATGGCCATTGCCAAGTCTCGCCGCGCTACCTGTTGGTTCCTTCTTTGGCGCGACTATGGATATTAACCGGCAGCCCCCCCTTTTTTTTTTTTTTGACCAGGCAGGGTGCATCGCTAGCTCGGCAATATATAGTGTTGCCACCCCGGGACAAGGTGCAGACATTCCGCCTGCGTGTCATCCGGCCAGGAATGATGGTGCTTGTTTAAGTAGCTATTTCCTTTGTGGTGGTGTTTATTATTGCGCTTCGAGAGTAACGCGATGGGTATTGATACTTGTGAGACAATCCCGTTATTTGCTTGCCTAATATGGTAATCGACGTCAGCGACCCAGAGACCAAGGTCGGTGTTACGAGATGATGCGAACGACTGAGACTAGTTATCAGCCTCAGCTCGTCTTGAGCCGCCACAAATCCACTACTGTGCATCTCTAGCGAGGGGCTGCTGAGTTTTCTTGGTATTTCCATTCAGCCGACTGCAATTAAAGGGCTGAGTAGGATGGAGAGACACGTGGAAATGCCCAGATCCGACCACCAACGGCAATGTTTGGTAGCGCCAACCAGAGAAGTCGGGTGCCCCCTGTTGGGTACCTGAGAAACCCGGAGCATATCCCAACAAGACAACAATCTCCCCACTGTAATGCCCGGCACTGTCCATTCCAGACCCCTTCCAGTGTTTGTTTCATGAGACTTTTACTATTAATGCCGTCGATCCCAGCGTACCGAGCGCTGGCCAGGGGCAACTCCAAAGGTCGAGAGTACTGCACTTTTAACGATAATAGCCAGTGCAAAGGGCCAGATAAACTACTACCCAAATGAGGTAAGAAGCTCGAACACCCACAAAAATAAATCTCCCCACTACAGTTTTATTATTGGTTCAGAGCCTTGGCTCTCGATTTTAGGGGTCCGCTTCGGGGTCATGGTCCCCAAGGTCGGCCTCCTTGGCAGGGCCTGGTCGGTCCAGAATGTTGTAATTACTGACGACCAACAGCACCTGGCCGGGCTCACCGCTTGCCACCCCTGTGCCTTTCTTTTCGAGAATCGATAGTCGCTCTGAAATTGAGCCTCTTGGCTGTTTCTTGTCGTTTCAAGTGGCTGGCTGTCTGCTCGTTTAGTTGATGGTGCCCAGAAATCGAGCATTGCCAAGGAGGAGTTGATCCGCTCGGCGGGCTTGTCGTTCTGGAGGATGACAACTCCGTTAGAGGCTCAATAGCAGAGTAGTGGCCTGGTCCAGATGTTCTGGGCATTCGTAGGGCCATAAGTGTATAACATGCCCCTTTCAGCAGGATGATGCTCGGCGGTAGCTGATGTGGTACTAGCCAGCGGTGCTCCTATTCTCTTTTCCCCATGGCGATGCTCAAGCTCAAGACTGCCCTGTTCTGGGTAGCCTCGCTTCTGCTGGCGACGACTCCCATCGCAGCCCAGGACCTTCCAAATCTCCGCATCCTACAGCTCGGAGACTCCATCACCAAGGGCAGTGGCTCTACCGACGGCAATGGATACCGAAAACGTCTCCGGGACAAGCTGGTCGCCTACGGGCCCAAAACAGATTTCTTTGTAGACATGGTTGGCACACTGAGGGATGGCAACATGCCGGATGGAGATCACCAGGGCCACAGCGGGACGTATCTGCGCGACATCGACAGCTACTGGCCGCTTTCCATCGCGGCTCGCCCCAACGTCGTCCTCATCCACGCCGGAACCAACAACATGGACAAGGCTATTGAGCTGGACAACTGCCCGATGTTGATGCGGAACATGATTGTCAACATATCCGAGTACGCCCCCGAAGCCGTCATCCTCGTCGCCCCCGTCATCTGGGCCAACGACCCCGTCATGCAAGCCAACACGGACACTTTCAACAACGAGGTCCGGTCCATCATCGAAGAGAGGCAGGGGGCTCGACAACGCGTTCTCGAAGTACCGATCGACATCGGTCTGGCAGATCTCTACGACAGGAAGCACCCCAACAACAGAGGCTACCAAAAGATGGCTGACGCCTGGTTCGATGGCATCGTCGAAGCCCAGCGGCGTGGCTGGTTGAAGGATCCAATCAGGATGGGCCCCGATGACATCGCAGGGGTCGGACTTGACTTCAACATGGGACGTGTCGTCAGCGAGATCCCCGACGATGAAGGAAACACTCCGGCCGGCTGTGAAGGAGGAAATTGGGAGAGCATCGGCACCGTCTTCGACGACTACCGAGTGTGGGAAGAGGTGGGCCTGATCCGAAGTCCCGTGGCCAGCGGCAACCGAAACGGAGTCATCCTCGCGGATCTCAACAACGACGGCATCGCCGACTACATCATGGTTGACGCAGATGGAAGTGTGAGGGCCTGGATCAACTCGGGTCAACCCAATCGTTGGACAAGCCTGGGCAAGATCAGCCCGTCGTGGTCCGGCGTGAAGAGGTCGATGGTGCGTGTAGCCGATGTCGACAACGACGGCAGGGCAGACTTGATTGCCCTGTCCACGAGCGGAGTCACTCGAGTCTGGAAGAATACCGACAATGGCAGGAGCTTCACGCTGCTTGACTCAAGATGGGCCACCGGTCTAAAGGACATTGACAAGACCCAGTTTGAAGACATGGACGGCGATGGATACGCCGACTACGTCATCGTATACACCACGGGAGCCATGAAATGGGCCAGGAACACGGGCAATAACGGCGCCGACCCGAGCCAACCAAACTGGGATAGCGAACGAGTGATTGCGTCCAAGAATTCGGCCATGCCATCTGCACGAGCCCTTATCCGAGACTTGGACGGCGACAAGAAATCCGACTACCTGATTGTTTACAAGAGCGGCGCCGTAAAGATGTTGAAAAACACCGGTGCACTGGACGGGACTGCAGCCGGCTGGGAGGATCTCGGGGCCATCACAGCGGGCATCACTGGAGTTACGAGTGACATGATCCGGTTCGCAGACATGGATGGTGATGGCTTGGTCGACTTCCTCGCCGTGGAGCCCGACGGGCGCATCAGGATGTGGAGGAAGAGGAGTACCGGGGTAAGCGCCGCTTCCGCGGGAACCGTCTTTCGCTTCGCAGACTTGACGGGCAGTGGATCAGCCGATCTGATCGCTGTTGACGCCAAGGGCAAGGCTCAGGCATGGCTGAACAAGGGCGTCGGTCAGTGGGAGAGCATTGGGGACGTCACGCCAGCCATCCCCGGGAGTCTCTCAGGTACTCGGATCGAGTTTGCCGACCTTAATGGAGACGGGCTGGACGACTATCTCATCATTTACAACGGGGGTGCTGTGAAGGCGTACCTCAACAACGGCAATATCCCTGACGGGGAGAAGAGCAGTTTCTGGCAGTCCTCTGTGACCATTTCCCCCGGCGTGGGACAACCAGGGTTCAGGACCAGATTTACCGACGTCAACGGCGATGGATACGCGGACTACATTGTGGTTCTTGACGACGGGACCTTCTATACCTATATCAACAGGAAGAACATCCCTCCTCGCAGTGGAGAACGCATCTGGGAGACCCGATACTTGGTCACTGCTGGGGGAAACCAGTCAGCGAATAGTGTCACCTTTGGAGATATCACGGGAGAGAGTAGGGCAAAGTACATCGTTCAAGATGCGGCTGGTGCAGCAACAGCGTATACGGAAACGGGGAGCATCCCCAGCACGGGGAGGCCGCAGACTTGGGAGCGCATGGGAGTCATTGCGTCTGGTATGGATGCCAAAGGGGTGGTTTTCTATGCGGATATTGATGGGGATGGCAAAGATGACTATCTGGTTGTGTCTGAGAGTGGGAAGGTTGACGGGTTTGTTAATACGTGTGACTGGGGGCTTGGGGCACCACCAGCTGAAACGCCGGTCTAACGGCACCACAAGCAGATACATTTTCTTAGCATCTTGTAATTAAATTAATCTTCACTGTAAATATAGCAGTCGCGTCCAGTCCTTGGACGACGGAGAACAGATCTTCAAGTACCCAGACCCTACTCCTCAGTCACCCCCTTGGTCGCCAAATCCACCTTGGTCCTACGGAAAGCCCGCGCCTTGACCTTCTTCTCAAACAAAATGTCAATCTCCGCAAATGTCCGATCCTTTGTCTCAGGCAGTCGGAAGAACGCCCACAACAGACCAACAGCCATCCAGCCACCATAGAAGAACCCCGATTTGGCACCCCAGTTCCAGCTTGCCTGTTGAATCATCCGAGGAACAAGCTGCCCGTAGATGAGCACGTTGATATTGTACGTGGCCCTGGCGATGGCGACGCTTTTTGTTCGGAGATGGTTGGAGGGAATCTCGGTGATGATGGTGTAGATGATTGGGCCGAGAGTGATGAAAAACACAAAGTACTCGACTAGAAGGATACTGCCGATGGCATAGGCAAATCTTGTGTGCTTGGTTGTATCCGGGATGCCCAGGAAGCCGATGAGGATCGTCGTAGCTGACATGAACGTGGTGCCGCAGAGGAGCAATGTCCGGCGTCCCACCTTGGGAACAAGGTAGAAGGCGATAAACACTCCCACGATAGCCATGGCGTACTGGCCAATGCCAAACTCAAACGCAGCTGATGTTGGGACACCAGCCTGCTGCAGGAAATACACCACGTACGACACCAAGGGAGCGCAGAGTTCCTGGATGACATAGGTCATGACGGTGATTTCCGTTCTGCGAAGGTTCTTCTTCCTGAAGAGATCCATGTACGTGCTGGAACTTCTGTGTTCGTCCTCGATGGAAATGGTGTACATCATCAGAGACAAGGAATTGGCAATCTCTTCCTCGGAGGTCTTGGACTGCAGGTTTCTAAGTGCCTTTGCTGCATCCTCGGTCCTCCCCTTTCGAGCCAGCCACCACGGAGACTCGGGAGCAAAGTAAATGCCGATAGCCAGAGGAACGGGGAGTGCCCACTGCAGAGCAAAGGGGATTCTGTACGCCCACTGGCCTTCCATGGAGAGGAAGCCGCGTAGGGTCGCCGTGCCGATGAGGTAGCCGATGCTCCAGCAGAGGGACACAAGCATGGTGAGGTACGGTCGCAGGACATTGGGTGTCACCTCGGCGGCATACGTAGTCGTCAACGTCTGGAACGCACCCCAGGGGATGCCCAAGAGAATCCCCGCCCCGAGATACATGTAGATGCTCGTGGCGAAGAACTGAATGAAGATGAAGCATACCATCAAGAAGAGACACCCCTCCATCACCAAGCGGTAACCAAACCAATCCGCCAGCAAGCCATTGAGCAGCAAGCCGATGATTTGGCCGACATTGACGCAGTTGGAGACGGCAGCTTGGAGACTAGCAGGGACTTGGTAATCCCCCGTCGACTGGAGTTCTCCATACCTCTCCTGGAAGGGAGGAAAGGCAAAGAATGACGTGACGAATGCCTTGTCGAATCCTTCCATGATGAGGGCTGACGAGAAGAGGAACGACCAGGCGCATGCTTTGGGGTATTTGCGCAGGGCCTCGAGGAACTTCAAGTTGTGCTCTGACTCGTTGCCTTGCTGGGCGCCCTTGAGGATGTCGTCGGGAGAGACGAAGTGCTCCTCATCCTTGTCTGGGAGGATGTTGGTGGACTTGGGGTCCTTGGCATCTTCTTGGTGTTCGACCATTTTGTCAAGTGTGATTTTCGACTGTGGTGTTTGCTGTTCGGCGGGGAGGCCTGGTGACTTTGGCACTCTGGCCAGGCAATGGATATAAGGCCTGACAGGATACCATCTCGGCAAAGCAAACCCGACGAACTCGGTGGCTCGGTCGAATTTACCCCGGTTTCTGCGACTTAACATGCCACTTGCTTGGCTCAGTGGTGATGATCGGCGTCTAGAGAGGATTGGATTTGTGGAAAATCCGTTGATCAAGAAGACCAGACGCCATCGTCCTATCTTGGCCAGACGTACATTTGCCCAACGAATCAGACAACAGATTCAGACATTCCCCGCACTTCCCCGCGTTCCCCCACAGAATGGCTCGTCAGACGGGTTAATGCCCAATCCACCCCCAACCTCGGCCCTAGAATAATATGCCAAGTTGGCTCTCTTGACCTGAATAAGCTCTCAAATGAATCGAGCCAGCGTCGGAAATAACCCAAGAACCAATCATCAATTCCTCCCCCCCTGCCTGGCTTTCGCTCTCCCACTGCATTACCTACCCTGTGGCTCGGAGCCATCGCACCATGACAACCCCCCATCTGCGCTGGCTTGAGGCTGGCAAGGGCAGAGAAGCCCTATCGAACGGAGTCCCCTTTGGCATGCCGTGGCCAAAGGGTCTTTATCGCCCAGGACAAACTTTCGCCATCGAGGGAGATGGGCAGCTGTATCCGCTGGATTCCCGTGAGATTGCCTTCTGGCCCGACGGCTCGCTCAAATGGACGGCACACTCGATCAGTGGGATTGTTGGTTACCACGACACCTACACTATCAAGCCTTCCGAGGCTACCTTCCACGATAACTTTATTTTGATCAAGGGCGACTCTCAAAATCTTGTGGTGCGGACTAACCTTGGGCTGGTAATGCAATTCAGTCGTCAAAGGAGTGATTTCCTTTTCACTAGCCTGGAACTACGGGGTTACTGGGCCTGCTCCGGTGCCACGCTTGTAGCATCCATCAACAAGACCGAGTACAAGACAATCGTTACGGAAACGGATATTGAAAGCGCCACCGACAGCCGTGTTGTGGTCAAGGTTTCTGGAAACGCCATCTCTGACGGCAAGGCACGCCTCCCCTTTGTTGTTAGAGTCTACGTATACTCCAACTCTCCGACCATAAGGATCGTCCACTCTTTCATCCACGACTTGGATGGCGACGAGCCCTTAACCTCGCTGGGCATCCAGTTTCAAGTTCGACTCCAGGACAGTGAGCTTTACAACAGACATGTTCGTCTTGGAGGTTCTGGCGGTGGTATTTTGAGGGAAGAAGTCCAAGGTCTTTCGGGCTTGAGATTTGGACCAACTGTTCAGAACAGGATTGACCAGAATGCCGGAAGACCAGTTACACTTGAGCAGCATGAGTGGGAAAAGACTGATTTGTCGACCGGTCTGGCTGCCATTCCATCCTGGGACGCCTATTCTCTCTCTCAGCTGTCATCAGACGGTTTCACTATCAAGAAGAGGACTAAAAGAGGCTGCTCCTGGGTCAAGATCACTGGCGGTGGTAGAGCCGATGGGACGGCATATGTAGGTTCGGATGCGCACGGCGGGTTGGCGGTTGGCATGTCTGAATTCTGGGAACGATACCCTACTCAGATTGACATGTCTGATCTGACAAAAGATGAGGGAAAGATTACGGTGTGGCTGTACTCTCCCTTGGCTGAACCCCTCGAGACAATGCCTTACCATGATGGGCTCGGTCTGGACTCCTACAGCAAACAGTTGGAGGCGCTTGATGTGACGTACGAGGACTACGAACCCGGCTTTGCGACGGCAAATGGCATTGGGAGATCCAACCAGCTTTTTGTCAGAGTATACCAGGCTACACCATCTAACCATGACTTGAGCCTTTTCTCGTCCTTGGTGAGGGATCCTCCCCGGTTGCTTCCGACTCCAGAGTACATCTACTCTACGAGGGTATTTCATGGATGCTGGGCTCCTGATTTCCGCCTCTTGGGCTATTCTCCCACGCAAAAAGAGTTGAACATTGAAAAGAACCTCGACCTTCTGTTCAACTACTACCACGGCCAAGTCGAGCAACATCGTTGGTATGGGTTCTGGGATTACGGGGATGTTCAGCACTCGTATGATCCATACCGACACGCCTGGAGATATGATGTCGGCGGATATGCCTGGGATAACTCCGAGCTGTCGACTGACCTGTGGCTTTGGCTTTACTTCCTCCACACGGGAAGAGCAGACGTCTTCAAGATGGCCGAAGCCATGACGAGGCACACCTCCGAGGTGGATGTCTACCACTCTGGTAGATTCAAGGGCTTTGGTACTCGCCACGGTGTGCAGCACTTTAGCGACTCCTCGAAGCAGCTTCGGATATCCAACGTCCTCTACGGGCGCATCTACTACTATCTAACGGGCGACGAGCGCACCGGAGATCTCATCCAGGAACTTCAGAAATGTCAAAATGCTCTTTTGACTCTCGACTCGCATCGAAAAGTCCAGCAACATGGAGGCATCCCCGAGGGTTTTGCCATGACTAACATTGGTCTTGACTGCGGGCCTTTGGCGGCTTCTTGGCTGACGGCCTGGGAAAGGCGAACAGAGGGATGGACCGAAGCAAGAGATCTTCTGCTAAAGATGCTGGACGGCCTCGCGCGGCTTTCACACGGCATAGCAAACAACGCCATCTTGCTGAATCCCAAGACCGGCCAGATCCGGGAGTGCCCTCCCCCGACACCGAGCTATGCCATCTCCCACTTATCCATGCTCTTTGGCTTCCCTGAAATCTTTACCGAGATACTGAACTACGCGAAAGATGACCACCCTGCCACAGTGGAAAACTTTAAACGAATTTGGCTGGCTTACTGCAGGGCGTACAATGGAACTGCGCAAGTCCAGCGCCGCGAGTATGACTTCGAGTTCCCTTCTGGACCGGGCATGTGGCGACAGAGCCATTCTACATTGACGGCGATAGCGGCGGTGGACCAGAAGAGTGAGGAGCTGGCAAAGGCGGCGTGGGATCAGTTCTTTGCAACGGACGGGTATACTGAGGGCCAGGATTGGAGCGTGTTCAAGGCTTCGACTCCAGAGCACTTTACTGGTGGTGAGGAAGCGCCGTGGGCTTTGACGAACGAGAGTGCTCGGTATGGGGTCAGTGCCATCTTTAACCTGGCAAACATTAGAGAATATCTGGAATAGACAATAGAGATGGAAGTTCACGGATCTCTACCAGGGTGTACAGGGAGGGACAGAGGAACTCCACCGCCTGTAAGCAGCTTGCATTAGCGGCAGATTAGATTCCTCTAGCGCTAATTTACACGTGCGGCCCCGGAAGCTGGAGCTGACGTTGAGGCCAAGAAGCATTCGTAGCTCGCAGGGGTTACAACGGCCCGATCTCTTGGATCAATCATTTGTCACTGGATGTCTTGGCCTTGCCTGATGACGAAGCCCGCCTGGGCATTATTAATCTTGATCGGTTGATGTCTTGCCCCGGCCTGGAAGTCTCAATCGTGAGATGGTCGGGCTGGTTTCGCGTAGAGGCTCGGTAGACCTCACCCAGAAGCCCAAAGAGTTATAATCACAGCACACATTCCTTAGTTACTATGTACCCTTTCAAGCACGGATTGAGGGCGTCAACTTGTCTCCAGCGACGAAGGCCTTCAGCCCTCGTGAATTCTAGTCTCCATGCAGCATTCCAATAAGGCTACCCATACCTGTGCACCATCCGTGGAGCTGTTGGCAGCTGCGGCCCCCCCCAGTTGGCAGGGTAGGGCGGAGGCTGCCCGAAAGGCGTATTGGCCTGGGCCCGTCTCCGCTCCCTCCTCCTGCGCGCGCACGACGTGATTATGCAGAGGGCGATAGGGATAAGAAGGAGGCCTCCGACAGATGCAGAAACTGCAATGACGACAGTTCGGTTTCTGTCAAGCCAATCACCCGCTGATCCTCCTTGTCCACCGCCGCCGCCGTTATCCCCGGGATTTCCTCCATCGTTTCTGCACGAGTCTGATTCCTGCACATCTTCGGGGCATTGACTTGATGACCCATCGCAAGTCTCCTCGGGATCACATCGGCCGGTACTCGCCCTGCAAACCAGGCCACTCTCGGCAACCCGGCATCGGTCTGTACAGCATCCGTCCGTGGCGAGATCGCACTCGGCTCCGGACCGAAGCTGGCATGTCGAGGGATTGCAGCAAGAATCCTCTGCGCACCCTTGCTCCCCGCCGCAGTCACAGTCCTCTCCCGGTTCAACGATTCCGTTACCGCATTCGCTACTGTTGATGTCGGGGGCATCGTCCTCGTCAACCAGACAACTCGTGTCGATAAGGTCGCGTCCCATTGCAGTGCAGATAGCTCCGATGGTGCAAGGCGAAAAGGTTCGAAGCTGCTGGCCGCTCCGTGGGTTCATGAGGTATTCGCCCTGAGCATCGCAGGATGACTCGCTAAGAGGGCAACAATCCTGAGATGGAGAGTTGCCAGAGCATGTACCAGCCGTGCAGTCGTGGGATGCACCAAAGTTATGTGCCAGTTCGTGGGCGATGACCTGCCATTCAGCACTGGTCCGGACAACCACATTCGTAGACGCAACGGATCGAGCACCTCCTCTCCATCTTGTTCCGCTACCGCAAATGTTGCCGATCCAGGCTATCCCTACAGTCGAGCCGGAGCTGCAGGCGCTCAACAACGTCCACGCTGTGTTGCTGTCCTGGAAGCCTCCCCTCCATTCGGAGAACAAGCTGAGGCGCCTGGATATTTCGACGTCCGCTGTGCAGGGCATATTCCAGGGGGTCGTGCTTGAGGCTTCGGATGGGCAGGAGGGGTCGCTGATGGTGAGGTTTCTGATCGCCAGGGAGATGTTGAAGGCATCTTCGTACACCTGCGATGCGATATTGATCTGGGAGATGATGTTCGCTCGAGCGTCCTCCAAGGAGTCGAACTCTGCTGTGTAGGTACAGTCGGTTGCGACCCCTAATGATGCTACCATTCTTGTGGACGGACACCCGCTCGTTGAGCCAATTGTGTCTCTGGGGTTGAATGTGTCCCAGGGGTTTTGGCGACGAATATTGCTGCCCAAATCTCTGGCTTCGTTGTTCGACTCGAGGGGAAAGGAACGGCGGGCGTCGAAATCATGGATACTTTCTGCGGCGCATAGCGAGTCGTTTGTGGAAGATCGTTGCAGGATAACTCCATCATCCTCTTGCTCGCCTGTATCTGACTCCTTCCACACCACCATATAAGGGGAATCTCTCCCTGGTAGAACGTCGTTCATGAGAGGTTGCGTCTTGCGGAGGCGCGAGTCGAGAGATATGTGGTGATACTGGCCATCGAGGCTGAAAGCGCCTTCAAGGAGGTGCTGACCATCTCGCTCTCGAAGCATGATACGAGCCCAGCCTACCCTATCCCATGTTTTTATCTCATCATTGAGCATAAGTGCAGTCCCTTTGAAAAGAAGGGGCGACTTGCCGCCCACGAGATTGCCTGGCTGGCCACTCCCGTCGGGCCCAAGGTGTCGTACCTCGGTGATAGTGGAGATGACATTGCGACTTGGGCGCAGGTTGAGGTGAAATGTCTGGTTTTCTTTGGTGAGTTCAAATTCGACCTCAAGGCTGGATGAGGCATAGAGGGCTGCTGGGTTCTGCGAGAACTGTAGATTCTCGATAGGAGAAACTTGGTGGATGGTAGTTTGAGCTGTGGATAGAGCTGAAGGAGCTCAGGTTCGTCATTAATACGGTTATAGTCAACTTCGAGATCGACGAGAGCATTCAACTTACCTTCAGCATGTAAAAGAAAAGGAGACGATGAATATAGATAGAGGAATAATCGAAACAGATTCATTGCAAGGCGAAGGGGTTTCTATAGTATGTAGAAGGATCCTTCGCGTCTGGATAATGGACCGCAACTCAAAAACCGTGCGGCCTTGCATCTTTATCATCGCCTTCACAACATCGAACAGTCGAGAGCCGGCCAATAGACGGGCTTGCATCACGGCCAACCAGGTCTGCTTGCAGTGAAGTCTTGGCTTTCCCGCTTGCCTTGGTGTCTTGGCTTGATCTGTACCAAGGGGCTAAGCCACGATGGATTCGTCACTGAGATGGATCCCGCCCGGATTTAGGGGATAAGACCCCAGTATTGATAGGGGTACTGGCATCTAGAACCCTGGGGTTTTTGAAAGTTACAGTATCAAATGACAAGGTAGGACGGAGCATTCAGGAGCAAACATGTCCATTCTTCAATTATTAAGATGTCACAAGATGGTTTGCTCAAGGCCGAGCTGCTGGCTGGCGGTTCAAGCCCCGAAGCTTGCTTGGCTGCATGGGAGTGGATCGGACATCGTTACCCACCTATATAACCGCAACATTCGGCTTGTTGATCTTCTTCTAACGATACCAGTGTTCTTCTGCCGAGAAAAGCCTCACTTGCAGCGTATAGTCTTTACTAACGATTAAGGTATAGTAGCACGATGGGAAGCTAGAAAAGCGCTCTACCACCGACACTCAAGATAACTAACGCGTGCTGCCAGGCACAGGTCGAGGGACTGCTCGCCATCTCTCATGGCCTTGGTGTATTTAGTAGATCTCAAATATATCTCATATTGCATCCCGACTCTCCGTGTCAATTAAATGAAAATAAGCTATCCGAGATATTTTCATTGTTAAAAAACAGAGTCCAATCCATCTCAGTCAGCTGTTCGTCAGCCCAACCAAATAGATGCGACCCTCCATCAGTAACAGACGGCGTACGAATCGCCCCCTCAGCTTTTTGGGACACAGCCTGGAAAAGAACTGCCACAATATCCGGAGCACGATCAGAAGCTCGCATCCAGGGTTTCATCTCTTCAAAGATATCGAGCGCCTTGGTCAAACTTGCGTACCAGGACGCGACGATATCAGACCCAATACCAGCGGGATTCAACGACATCTCCATCGTGATGGAAAGTAGCGGAACCATACACGCCTGGAACAGATACCAGGCTGAATTCCAGACCTGGATTCGATTAGGAGCCCAATGCAGAGCAATCGAATCGATGGCTTCTACTGCAACATTCCGGCACAGATCGATCATCTGTTCCTCTGTTTGAGTAGGACTGGGCCTCTTGGTATTCTCATATGCCTGGTAGAGGAGGAAACAACGGGACAATATTATGCGTACGTTGTGATACCTGTTCCGCAAGAATTCTCGAGCAGTCGTAACACGAGGAGGGATATTGACCGTGTCTTTGAGGAGTGGAGAGAGAGACCCATGCCAGTCCTGGAGTTCGCGATCCAGAACCTGGGCTTCTTGTGGAGTGATACGAGGAGACTGGGCAAACCGATGCTGTACACGGTTGCAGATATGGCAAAACTGGCAACTCGCTTTCAAGGACATTGCGAAATGATCATCCGGGCCGAGAGGTGTTGGTAACAAGGTGTTCATGGTGCTGCTGTCCCACCGCCCACATGTCGGCCGACCCAGGGTCATGCTGGCCCATGTATCAAGACAGTAGAGGCTCCACCATGTTCTTCGTCGAGTCTCTATTCGAACAGCGTAGGTTTGGCCCATTTCAGGATTCTGGTGTTCGTTTCGAAGTGGAGACTCGCGGTGTAAGCCGAGGGCTATGGCCAAGCGCTGAGCAGCTCCGAGGATTGTGTAAGCCATGTTGGGAGAGTTACGGTAATGGAGATAGTATCCGCCCAGTAGACACAGAGCCTGCAAGGTCTCCAGGTTTCCAGAGCCAAGGGAGTCCAGGTCGAGGAACGACCGAGCCTGGTTGTAATACTGGATGTGGACGGTGTCGCTTCCGGAAGCAATGGAGCCCAGGGTGAGGACCATGTTGCAGAGGCCTAGCCATGCTGCGTCCTGTCGGCTACCAGCAGCGAATATTTCTCTGAATGACTCTTCGTGCAAGAGAGGTGTAATGCCATGAATATGCTCAAAGTAGAAGCTGATATAGCGCTGCTCGCGTAACGAATCCGGTGCTCGGTGGATGAGATTAGCACCCAGTGCTGAAGGCCGAAGTTCTTCTGGCTGAGCCTCCGGCCAGGCTCTTGACTGCTCAACCGTATACTGCTTGGCGGCCGGGCAAAGGCGGAACACTGCTCTTAAAACGGCGCTTACGGAACTGATCCCGAGATATGAGCGGCGATGCCGATCGCCTGCGAGGCTAATCGCGTTGATGTCATCGCTGGCTGCAATGGTTCCTGGGTTCTGCCCCGATTCCTCCCAGTGCCTCTCTTCACCAGATTCGCCACTCTCTGACTCTGGGGGCGATCCAGGAGTACTGTCAAGGTCACCTGATGCAGCCGGTGATATCGTAGCCGGAGCTGTATCTGGTTTATTGATATCTGGCTGTCTGTCTTCAGACGACAACAGAGGGAGAAGCTCGGGCCGTTCTTTTCCAGCCAGGTCTTCTAGAGAGTGGTTGGGGAACAGCCGTTGAAGAACGCTGGCCTGGAGATTCAGAGTTTCTGTCGCCTTGTCGATGGCACTTCGAAACCACAGGTCAGCGAGATGACTATGTAAACTGGGCGGGGAAAAGTCTGCTATACTTCCTGCTGGCTGCGTGCCGTTTGGTGCGGTGGCGATAAACACAGGCATCGGGAATATTGTAATACTGGCAACTTGTACATGGCTGGCCTCCGCTACACTTCACCTTCCGACGAGTGCATTCAGAGCATGACCTGTTCACTTTGCGAATTGGCGTTGCGGGACTCGCTCCAGCTGTGGATGTAGTCTCCTCTCGGGTCTGAGTATTAAACGTATGGAACATTGTGAATTGATGAGCACCATTCGGTTTAGGCGGTGTAGCTCACCACAACTGCGTACAGAAGGAAGAAGAGTTGTGGAAATGACGTTGTTTTGGGGGGATGGCTAGTTATAAATTCCCAAGCTCGACTCCGGGTAGTAGTTTTTCCGATTGCTCATTCCCCATCCAACTCCCTCGCCTTCACCTGAGAGATATCCGATTTCATCTAGCAACTATCTCAGTTAATTTATATACACTGGAGTACTTTTGAGACTCGTACTCAGAACTTCCCTCCCCTCCTCTTCCCAAAACCCTCGACACTGACGGGTGAAACCCTAGACCGAGTTCCTGCCCTCGCGTATGATCCGTTTCCGAGCCTTTGCAGCCTCTACACTCGCCTTCCGGGGGTTCTTCGCCTCAAAAATGATATCTAGCTCTTCCAGTGTCGAGCCCTTGGTCTCAACGAAGAAGAAATACATAAACGCCATCTCAAACGTGTCCCAGAAGACAAAGAAGACGTAGAACCAGTAACCAATCTGGCAAGCAAGTCAGCTCAAATGCCTGTAGGACGAATAGCCTGTGAGTGACTTACATTAG
Source organism: Fusarium nematophilum (assembly GCA_033030565.1). Taxonomy (NCBI): domain Eukaryota; kingdom Fungi; phylum Ascomycota; class Sordariomycetes; order Hypocreales; family Nectriaceae; genus Fusarium; species Fusarium nematophilum. The sequence goes on from JAVIXY010000161.1 coordinate 29,451, forward strand.
AGAGGGCTACCGGACCAACGAAAGTGTTGAGAAACCCAGCTGCTCCAGCCGTCAACTTGAAGGTACCCATTGCCTTGGCCCTCATCTTATTGCTGACAACTTCAGCAGGGTAGATAGGCTGCATTGGAGTAAAGCCGCAAGCAAAAACAGCACCAAACATGAAGATAAACACAATTGTGGCCGTCGATGCAGTCTGGTTGCCGTACTCCGTGTAGCCAGCTGCGCAGCCCGCAACGATGGCCAGGCAGACCGTCATCCCGGCAGTAGAGGTGATCAGCATCTTGCGGCGACCAACGACATCATGTAGACGGGAGCCAATGATGGAAGATACCCAGCCAACAACCGCATATACGATATTGAGGATCAGCTTCATATTCGTGTCCGTGATGCCAATACCGTTGAGCATGATGGGTAGGTAGTAAGACACGATGCTGCAACCACGTTAGCCAGCTTGCACTGTGATCATGTAGCATTTCACCTACTTGTTTCCACTGAATTGGCCAAACCAGGAGAAGGCAATGTTCAGCATTAACCTGTAGCGACTGGAGCGCGACTCAACCAGTACCCGGAGGTCGAAGAGGTCCTTCCACGAGGCTTGGTGCGAGGTGTCGACACTCGCAAGCATCTCCGTCATCTGAAGGGCAACAAGTGGATGATCGAAGTCGCCGTTTGCATGATACGTGGCTATGACGGCTTTGGCTTCCTGGTGCCGATCCTTGGCTACGAGCCTATACAGAGTAAGCGTCGGACGCGATGATCACAAGTTGAACTCCAAGAGTCTAGAGCATTATCACATACCATCGAGGAGATTCGGGATAAAACTTGATTAGTATGCAGACCAATCCAGGACAGGCCATCTGAAGCCAGAGAGGCAGGCGCCAGTCCAAATCACCTTTGTGGGCGAGATATTTGTGACAGGCGTACACCGAAGACGTGGCGAGGATAGATCCCTATGCGTGTTAGTGAAAAGACACCCCATAAATTTGAGATGCTTCGGGAATACTTACGACGTTGTAAAAGGTATTGTACATGCCTGCGATTGTTCCACGGTAGGCCGCCGGCGCAAGCTCAACTAGATATAATGGAGCTGCGGTGTGCGCGCATGTTGCAAAGAAGGAGAGAAGATACCTCCCCGCGATGAACATAGGCAGAGATGTTGCTAGAGATGTCACGATTGTGCCAATACACACGCCCAGGCAGCCGAAGAATATGTGCCATGTGCGTCCGTACCAGTCAGTCATCCAGATGAACAGAGCGCCAGTCATTTGGCCGATCTACAACAAGTCAGCATACGTGTGATTCTTTTGGGCTGGTGTATCGGTGTCTCACCTGAAAAATGGCAAAAACAATGCCGGTGCTTGCGTTGCCATTCTCCGGCAGGCCAAAGTACTCGGTATAGTTTGGAAGAGCGTTGATCGATCCCATCAAGGAGCTATCAAACCCTGGAACGAGTTAGTATATCGAAATGCCCTGCCTCACGCAAGGAGAACCTGCCATTCATCGTGGAGCATAGAAACACCACCGCGGAAAGGGCATATAGCTTGATGTAGCCAGGTCCTCGTGGGTTCGGCTTGTGCTTGGCCATGATTCTGGCGTAAGTCTCTGATAAATCCTCCATGGTTTCAACCTCCTTCAACATTGAGTCGTCTTTGGCATTGTCCATAGTTCAACCTTGGGTCGCTGGCTGCACTGGATGTAGGGACGTGAAGTTATCGTCCAGGGTGTTGGTAAAGATCAAGTAGAATACCAAGACACTGTAGAGTCTATCTTCCCGTTGAGACTGAGATAAGGACCCGCACGAAAGAAGGCAGCCCGTTCTACTTTATGCTTTTTCTTGGCTGCCACTTCACGAGTCCATCGTAACCCCGTGGGCAGTTAGTCTGTGGACCACCCCAGCTTCTCCACACGCTATACCAGAATTGACACGGGGATATAGAGTCTCGTACGACCCCTCGTTCCTCCGGGGATCCGGGGATGGTGTGGGACCGAACTATCCCTGTTCAGGTGGCTTTTGTCGATCTCCGATGAGCAGACTGCCCTTGGCCTGGCGGGCTGTTCGCTCCGTTCTCCAGGTGATTCAGCTGATCAGGGCGAGGCGCGCTGAAGAAATAATATAGAAGAAAAGGCTGTATGCTTAATGCAGTCTAAAGATCTTCTAATCTAAATAACTCTTGTCTAATAAATTAGAAGATAATATTAAGATTATAATTACCTAGAAATATCTTTTAATAAACTTAGGTTATCTTTAAAGAGAATTATAAAAAATAATTATGCTTATTTAGCTATCTTATGCACCAACATATATCCACCTCAGATCCTCAGTCACGGAATCTCCACTGATTTTAACGACATGCTTCTCTCCCGGAACGATGTCAAACCCGTTATCGCTCAACTTCAAGCCCTCCCTCTCCTCAAACATGAAGCTTTTGACGGGAAGATCAGCCGACACTGTGACATGATCCCTGCCCGGGGAGAATTCGACCCGAACATTGCGATTAGAAAAGTCAAGGTACTTGAAGGGTTGCGGCCATGCCGTGTCAGTCGCCACAACCTGTCCGTCGACAGCGACTATCGCGTGGATGATGAAGGGATCTTGCTTCTCCCAGCTCATGTCTCCAGATGTCTTGACATGCCGCTTCTGAATAACTTCCGTCGTGCCGTTGGGTTTCGCCAGCGTCTTGGTGCCTATGGTCTCGCTGACAGCTTCCCCAGAACGGATAGAGATGAACTTGATCGTTACATCAACTTCAACCTCCTCCTTATGGCTACTTGCGATCCATACATCAAACTCGCACGTGAATGCCAGAGTTGGATCATTATGACCCGAAGTCCAGACCGGACAGTTGCGCGCGACACCCACATCCAACGGTCTCAGAGCGCGTTTAATGGCGTAAATGGCTAATTTCTTCACAAGGTAGTAGTCGACGATAGCCCACGACATGGTTGGCCAACAGTCGTTCATCTGCCATACGAGCACGCCTCCACACTTGCGTGCACCATGCTCTCCCCACATCCGCCTCCAGGACTTGTACGCATACCGCATAGTTTCAGCTTGGACAACCTGGGTGACGTGGATAAAGGATCGTAGGTCGGTTGGTACCTGGAAGTTCTCTGCGACATATGCCATGAGGCGCCGCTCATGATCAACAGCCTTATTGCGGAAATCCATCATCATCGAGCCTGGCCGGCGCTGTTGTGAATCGGTGATGGCCCGGGAGATTGTTTGTAGATGGGGATAGGCCTCCATTCCGAACTCGCTGATAAAGCGGCCGGCGAGTTGGTCAGAGTCCTGGTATCGATTCATTTGTCCGTGCCACACTATCAAGTCAGGAGGAGGTTCAAACACAAAGACGGCAGGGTAACTTACTGTTCCACTGGTGGATGTCGCCCACGGTGGGATCAGTTGTGTGTTTCCCGTCGCCCCAGGGGCTGCCTGGGTGGTAAATAGCCGACGGATCTTCCTCTCGTACCAACTTTGGCAATAGGAACTCGTAAATGTACCTGGCGGGGAACGTGGACTTGAGCCAAGATTTTGGGTCTTTGTCGTCGAAATTATAGTCCAATTTGTACCTCTCCTGGACTTGATAATCCTCATTATTGCCAGCCCATAGAACCACAGAAGGATGTGATCTCATCCTCCGCAAATTTTGGCGGGCTTCCTCCTCAATGGATGCAAGAAAGGAGGGATATGCCGGGTAACTTGCGCATGCAAAGGCGAAGTCATGCCAGACCAAGATGCCGAGGGCATCGCAAGCCTCCAGAAAGGCATCATCCTCATAGACGCCCCCGCCCCATACCCGAATCATGACTTGGTTGGACTCGACCAAGAGTTTCATCCAGTCCAGGTATCGATCGTGGGACATTCGGGCAAGGTAGCTATCTGCGGGAATCCAGCACGAGCCTCCTGCAAAGATGTCGATTCCGTTGAGACGGAAGTAAAAGGACTTGCCAAATTGGTCCTTCTCTTGAACCAGCTCGCAGTGGCGGAAGCCAACAAGTTTGGATTTGGAATCCAGCTTTGTATTCCCGCGGATGAGCTCCGCAGACAATCGATAGCGGGACTGTGGTCCATAGCCGTGAGGAAACCACAACGACGGGTCCTCGATCTGGAACTGGCCTTTTGCCAAGTTATCCGGCCCGGCTTGATAAGATTGCTGGAAGATGGCTGTGTCTTGGTGGGATAATGAGAGTACAATCTCGTCGCCTGGTTGCGTATCCCCGCCGACCCGAGCGTACAAGTATCCTGAGCAGGCCTTGAAATCCGTGGATACTTCATACTGCCCCCAAACGTCGACAACCCTAGCGACGTATTGCTCAAGGAGGACAGGCCTCCAAGGGCCCGCAGTCATCAGGATAGGGCCCCAGTCCCAGCCCCAGTTGTATTGTGCTTTGCGAACGGGGACGCGGCTTGCTTCGGTTTGGCGGACGTGAAAAGTGTGCTCTGGATGTTGACGGATCAGCTCTCGTCCATGCAAGAGTGCAGATCTGAACACGATTCGGATCTCATTCTCCTGGCCAATGCGGAGAGTATGAGAGATATCCACTCTGTGGGAAATGTGCATGTTGTCTGATTCCAGGATTTTCGTTCCGTTGAGGGTAACGGTCGCGATGGTGTCAAGGCCTTGAAAGACCAGATCCGTTTTGATGTCTTTGACATCGGGTGCTATGAACTTGTTCTGGTAGACCCAGTCCTTCTCAGCGATCCATTGAACTGCAAGTTCGTTGATGTCGACAAAGGGATCGGGAATCCTATTAAACAGTCAATGCTATGTAACTTGAAACGGAGTCAGTAACTTGCACCTTTTGTTATCAAGAAGATCAATGTGGACTTGGCTGGGGACTGTCTTGACGGGAAGCCAAGTCTCTTCATCACTCTGTTTGAAAGACCAACCGGTCTTTAGCTCTCGTGTTGATCGCTGCATGTTGGGTACGAAAGAGGGGGATACAGGAGTCACAAAGTCAGAAGTTGGTGTTCCGACAGGTTGATGCAAAGTTGGATCACGCCGGAAGGATAACCTGGGCAGGATCTCATTCCTCCGGCAGATGTCGCCCTGACCCAAAACGACGCGGTCTTTTGTGCAGATCCAGACTGGTGTTGAGGGTAGGATGGATCTCCTCCGTAATGCCCGAAGCGGATGACGGAACTTTGAAGCCCCGTGCCAAATCGGGATGGGCGGGGAAGCCTGTAAACCCGGTCCACGGCACGACCTTGTGCGCTGACGGCGCTTCACAAAAGGGCTGGATAGTGGAACGAGTCTAGTCTGATCCTGACATGGTTGCAGCAAAGGCACAATGGCAGATAAAATCATTTCGCTATCGGAGCGTAAGTGACGAGCTTTAGGAGAAGCCACCCCTTGTTGACAGCCAGCAGTGCAGAATCACCAAACAACTGGGGACTGTTGGATCGCAATCCACGGCAAAGTCTACGATGCAAGTTTTGGTCTCTTGGGCATCTTACTTCCTCGTCAGCTCCTTTGGCTGACCATTGACACCAGGTCACTAATTTCATAGGCATCCACCCAGGTGGAAGAGGCATCATACTTCAACACGCTGGCACTGACGCAACAGATGCCTTCGACGATGTTCATCCAGCTGAACTCCTCGATGAATACCTGGGTTCTGGTCAACTCCTCGGACAGTTAGAGACTACCGCAAGGGAGAATAAGGCAAAACCACAGCCGATGGATACCCGGCCACCGAGGATGGCGGCAATCCTGAGCATCTCGGAAATGGAGCGCCTGGCTCTGGAGCGACTCAGCCCAAAGGCTTTGGCTTACTATGCATCCGGCACAGATGACGAGATTACCAAGTCCGCCAACGGAAGCATCTTCAGTTCCATTCTCCTTCGGCCCAGGGTGTTTGTTGACTGCACCGAATGCTCACTGTCAACCACCATCTTTGGGCATCAGGCTGGAATGCCAATATTTGTCGCCCCGGCTGCCATGGCAAAGCTGGCACATCCTTCAGGCGAGATTGGAATTGCTCGGGCTTGTTCTAAACTCAACGCACTTCAGATCATCAGCAAGAACGCGTCCATATCCCCGGCAGATATCGTGCGTGCAGGCCCAGATGCTGTATTTGGATGGCAGCTATATGTCCTCAAGGATATCAAGGCCACGGAAAAGACTCTGGCCCAGATCAACGCAATTCCACAGATAAAATTCATCGTTCTTACACTCGATGCTCCCTTTCCGGGGAAAAGAGAGGCCGATGAACGTTACAAGGCCGCAGAAGTAGCAGGAGGTGCACCTCCTCAGGTCTGGGGGACAGAGTCAGCTCTCACCTGGCAAAAGACATTGCCCTGGCTGCAGGCTCATACGAACCTCCCCATCATACTGAAGGGCATCCAGACTCATGAAGATGCATTTGAAGCGACCAAGTTCCCAGCCGTCAAGGGCATCATCATATCAAACCACGGTGGCAGAGCGTTGGATACCACCAACACGCCTGTCCAGGTCCTCTTGGAAATCAGAAAGTTTTGCCCCCAGGTTTTTGACCACATGGATGTCTTGATTGATGGCGGCATCAAGAGGGGTACAGACGTAGTCAAGGCGCTTGCTCTGGGTGCGAAGGGAGTTGGGCTTGGTCGGGCGGTACTTTATGGCCTGGCTGTGGGTGGAGAGGAAGGGGTCCATCGATCTCTACAAAGTAGGTTGCCTTCACTTCTTCTTCCCCTACCATTTCAGCGTGTTTGTATAGTTAACTCTAGTCCCAGTTCTTGCGGATGAAACCGTGACAGCCATGAGGCTTCTTGGTGTTAGACGTGTGAGCGACCTGAGACCTTGCCATGTGAGTATCGAACGCTTGAGGCTCGGCTTAAAAAGGGGTAATTACCTGACTAACAAGTCAACAGATCAACACTGCTGCACTTAATGCCAGGCTCTATGGTGGGCCACCGCTGTTTGAGACCTCCCCGGCCAATTTGAAGGCCAAGTTGTAAATGTATGCCGAGAAAGTTAGCATTTCGCAGGTTATTAGGACTTGATTGTTAATAATATTACGATAAAAGTGTATATGCTAGTTCTTAAATGATACATGGAGTTAGAGAAGTGAATGAGATGCCATATATATTGACAATGGGCTACTGTCTAGTATCAGTGTAGTCACGCGTGTATTAAGTCTACTGTTATACATCCTCTATACAAACTCGAGTCACTGTGGTCCTCGTGTAGTCTGACTTTGACTCGTAGAAGCTCCTCCCTCGGCTCCCGGCCGCCTTCCATCGAACTGGTCCGTATCAAGAGTCGACAACGAATTACTCCGCACTTCGATCTGCTGCGAAGTCTTTGAGTTCAAACCTGTCCTGCTATGGAACCCATCGTTGATGGTTCCTAATTCTATCTCCACAATCTCTTCATCTGGTTTCTGGAATATAAAGTTGCGCCAGTGGGCTAGGGAGGACTCGTTGACGCCGTAGATGACGGAATCGATGAAGCCCTGAAGGACGATGCATGCCTGCGAATGTTAGTGACTAACATCCTATTGATGCAGTGGAATTGACGCCTTACTTTATCGACTGTTTGTAGAGCAAATGGTGCTGGAACCCCACGCGTCGACTGGTAAATTCGAATAGCTGTTGGTAACGACCAAACAAGCATGTACGCCAAAGGATAGAGCAGCATGCGTCGGGCAAGCTAACATGGAAGATTAGCAACGTCTTTAACGAGCAACAACTACCACATACATTTTTCATCTTATTGCTCGCCTCCTCCGACTTGGCAACATTCGACACCGGCGGACGATTCGCCGAAGACCCAGGTTGCTCTTGGGGCTGTTGAATCCCTTCTGTAGTGCGATGTCTCGATACACCATCTGACGAGAAATATCGTAGTGACACCATACGCCTGTGCGCCCGATGCAGCGTATAGTAAAGGTGGCAATACATGAACAGTATCGCAATGATGATTACCCAGCGCGGAATGAAATTGACAAGTAGTCGAACCTCGTCAGACGTGAACCAGCACCCTACTCAAGGTCAATAGCCGTTGAAGCAAGTGTCTCGGGGCGCTTACAGGCACCAATGTTACCGTAGCCAGCCGTTCCCAGTCCTATACCCGCCCAGGCGACGGACAATGCCCATGGTATGGATGCCAGTATTAGGCGGTGATCCTGCACCCACGACGAGGGTTTCTTGTAGCCCGCGAGGATAAAGTAGGTGCAGAGGGATATTAGAAACACCCAGTAGTCGGTCTGAACAACAAACACCTGGGTCATGAAGCCATTAAAGGTACATAGGGCGGCCTGTTCCGGCGCGGAAATGTCTCTCCCAGCGATGTTTGAAGCGGTGGACAAGACAAAGTTGGCAGCCATAAGAAAGTCGCTAAGCGCTAATCCACTGACAACTTGTCAAAACCTCATCGTGCAGAAGAGGCGAGTCAAAACTCACAGGATAAGCTGGTGACGAAATGATCTCAGACTCTTGAAGCACTAAAAGAGAGGTCAGCATGACGTGCGTAAGCGTGACGGAGCAGCCATACAAAGAAGCTGAGTATCATCCATCCTGCGCCAAGCAAAGACATCAACGACACGACGAGAATCGCGATGCTCTGAGTCCACGCCTGGCTCTTGTCCGTCGGCGCAGCCAGCGCTGTCCGCCGATCAACATTGGCGAAGAAGGCCATGGTCGACGAGAGACATCAAACAGCATTCGCCACGGGGGGGCCTGGCGACAAAACAGGGCGTTGCCTTGATATTTGAATTCCCAGACGAAAAACGCCACATTTCCCTCTCCATACCTCGTTATCGGTCGAGCCTCTCGAGCCTGGACCAGTCACGACGTCCGAGCAGCAGAGCTATCGATCCAAGCGAGCAACCAATACAACCGGGGCTCGGACTGCGTGGCTTGCTAAGGGGTCGATTACGCCCGCTGCTTATCTCCTAGGCACATCAGGTCAGGGGAGAGCAATGTTTATCTTGGATCTAGCTCCAACCAGCAAAGGCTGGTTGCGACAAGGATTATCTGATTCCGGAACTGGGCGCCCCCCACCCCCGATTGGATCTGAACTCTGAACCCCCGCGGACAAAAGTCTAAAAAACGCGATGTTTGCTTTTGGGCGCCCTCGGCCCCGAGATAAACTCGCCATGCGACCCAGCAAAACATCAACAGTCCAGGCAGCCCCCCCATCCTGTAACGAGGCCTCACCCTGGCAGCCAGGCACCCAAACCCCTGGCAAGTAGATTAGACGGCCGAGAAGACCGGAGAAGAGAAAACGTCTTGTGGGGAGATCGGAGCTACACGACCCTGCTACTCCTCGTCTAAATGATAAACCTCTAGCTCTGCAATCATCGTCCCTGCAGGGATCGTGATGCTAATCGGGAACCCGCCGTAGTCCGGATCGCTATTCGGCATGACAGCACAAGCACCACTCCTCGTCTCGTCGCCGTTGAGCGTCCTCAACGTCCTCAGCTCTCCTTTGCTGCATCCCTCGGTGGTCTTTTCTTCGAAACGCAGTATTCCGGTCAGCGTAGCATTCCCCCTCTGCGCGCGGGCCGTGACCGAGAAGCCACAGCCGATCAGCAGGAATTTGCCACCCGATTGATGAATCACGATGCCCTCTGCAGGTCCGGGTTTGCCAAAGACAAAGGCCCGTTGGATGGTGATTTCGTAGTCTCCAAAGTGGTGCACGATTGGCCTGGCCGTGTCGGGTCCAGACTCGGGGACTTCATCAAAGAAAAACCCCTTGATGCACCCAGGTCGCGTTTGCGCATTGAGAATGATGTCAGACACGGAGGACAAAAGCCCGTACGACTTTGTAAAGGGGCTTTCGGCCGGATCGACCGTATCAACTCCAAATGGAGACGTCCCCAGGGCAGCGTAGGATCCAATGGCAACCCAGGCCCTTCTAGCGCCGTAAGCATCGCGTCGCTGCTCGGGGATGAAAAGGGGCTGGCTGCGGTGCCGATACTTGGAGCACGTGGTGGCGTAGTTGGTGAGGTAGATGTCGGGCGAGACGAAATCGAGGCTAGTCGCAAATCGCTGCCAGATGTCGAGCACGTTGCTTGTCGCACCACCGGATGGATAGTCGCCTGGGTGGCCTCCGCCGCCAGCTACAGTGGGGAAATCATTGTCTGCGTCGTCGCCCACGTAGTTCATCCAGACGTTGGTGAAGAGCGGTAGAGGATACGCCTTTTTTCCAGCTTCTGCGACGCGATTGACGAATCGCGCGTAGTGGTACGCCATGAATATCTCATCGGTTCTCGGTCCTTTTCCAAAGACTGTTTCCCAATTGCCGCGAGAGCTGTGAGTAGTGCCGTTGAGTTTGATGTTGGGTCTGAAAGACGGGATATTCACTTTAAGGTCGCGGTGTAGGTTTTCCCATTCTTCGGCGAGAAAGTCAACCAAGTCCTCTGGCACGGGCTCAGCGAATGCCGCGTCGGCCAAGGCACTTCCATCTCGAGAGTCGCCCAACAGTCCTACTTCGTTCTCTACCTGGACCATGAGAACGGTGGAGTGTTTCTCGTCGATTTCCTTGATGTGAGCCATCAGTGCGCCAAATGCCCTAGCATCGGCTTCCACGGCGTTAGGGTGGAAGACGGACAGGACGTCGGCGGTTTGGCTGACGCCACCTGCTTTTCGGAGCTTGGCTCGAGGAAACCGAGCCTGGTCGGTTTTCACCCACGACGGTGCGTAAGTGGACATGCCTGAGATGTGAGTTGGGAGTCTTCGCAGTCGTGACGTTCAGAGGCCTACCATTTTTGAAAGAGCCAAACCATAGCAGAACCAGATGAAGGCCATGCTTTCTAGCCCCCAAAATGACCTTGTCGAGCTCGCTGAAATCGAAATGTCCCTCCTTACGCTCGACCGTCTCCCAAGTGACGGCACCGAGGATCGTGTTGTAGTTCCCATCCACTAGCTTCTGCCATACTGAGTCCATGTACTCTGCAGATGACAGCGACGAATTCTGCAGTTCGCCCCCCAGCATTAAGAACGGGCGACCATTCACAATGAGCTGCTTGGAGCCTGGTGTCTCGGCTAAGTGCGGGATCTGAGACATGGCGAGGTGGTTTCTGGAGTGACTGGTTGGACCGCAAATAATCACAACTGACGACAGTTGGAAAGGATAGGATCGACGTTTATGTGCATGCAAAGGTTCAGTTCGACAACGTCAACTGATGGCTGCAGACGGCTATTTATAATCGTCAACTCAATCCCGGCCAATGCTCAACCATTTCGCATGTTCGGGATTGGTAACCTGTGACTGGCTGATTCCCGTCACCTGTTTAGTCGCGCCAATCGGCACATTTTCGCCTGCCAAGTGCATATGAGGCCTCACGAGTGCGGGGATGGATAGCATCTGCTGACGAGATGCCGGCCTTTCCTACGGATATTCAACGTTCTTGCGTTGCTTTGAGCGAGCTTGGTGGACCCAGTCGTGGATTGCTGTGCTTAGGGCCAGCTGGGACCATCTAAAGACAAGGATCACTCTAGAGATGGACACGTTTAGAAGCTACCCGGTACTGCATCGGCGGTCAGAGCCAGAACTCATGCCTCTCATCCATTCAACCACATCATAATCCCTCGACCTGATTCAAGTAGGAATCTCAACAACACCAACCACAACATAGTTATCATGACCCGACGACATATGCCCCGCATTCGAAAGCATCAACTTTTTCCTTCCCTGAACATTGATAATCTCCAAGCATCGCGAATGCGACGTCCACTGGCCAATATCGACCATCTTCCAACCATCAGGTCCAGCAGTATCTTCATTAATAAAAACCTCTTCCCTGCCCGCTCCATTCATGATTATCAAACCTGAGGCATCATCTCGGTCTGGATGAGGGGTCCAGATGACGAATGGAGATGACCCCGGGTTGACGTTCGTATCATTAGAAAGAATCCTGTGTTCCTCTGCCCTGCCAAAGTCGTAGGGCGATGACGAGACTTTGAAGAATGAAGGGCAGCCGCCTTCAGGCACGTCGCAAACCTCGTATGTCATGATGTATTTGTCCGTCGACTCGATGTGCGCAACAGTAGGCATGCCTGGACGGTGTTTATACTCAGTGTGACTGACATCATCAACGGGATCAGACCACGTCTTCAGATCTGTGGTCACAACGTGAGCCAGTTTCTGAGCGTGCTTCTCGTCCCTTTGATCCGAGTAGTAGCAGATGAGTTTATCGTCGTGTATCAGGAGAAACGGCTCCCACACAGCCTTGTTGCCATTCTTGACCGTCTCAGGACCCGGGGCGTAAACAACGTGACTGGCAAACTCCCAGCTTTCGCCCCCGTCCGTACTCGTGTACATATCCAGCCACGCCTCGCTAAGATCCGCCGGAACAGACATCCCAGCCAGAATCAGAGTTCCAGCCTTGTATGCACCCAGGTCTTGGGGAAGGAGATAGAAATGAGGCTGGTATCGTAGACCCCAGCCGTTGACCTGGTCCGTAACGTTGACAAAGTCAAACCAGGTTGCTCCGCCGTCGGTGGACTTCCAGATGGGGAAGTGAGCCAGAGGTGGTTCAGGGGGGTAGTTCTCCCAGGTGAGGAGGAGGGAGTCGTCGGGGAGTTGGATGGAGCGGCCGTAGATTGTCTTCCAGCTTGTGTAGTCGGGACGGGGCTTGAAGACGACATTGTTGGTGAAGTCGCTGAAGGGGGGTGGCGCCCTCTTGGAATTATCCAGCCCGTGCGCGGTTGCCAGAAGGCTGGAGAGAAGGAGGAGGGATGGGAGGAGTGGCCTCATGGTTGGTGAATGCGGTCAGAAATTTGATGGAGTTTGGATCTCTCAGCCTGCATGGGGAGCCGTGATTCCCTTTATTTGATCGTCCGGATTCGATATGAGGGTATTTATAGATGACCGAACACCCGCATATGCTACCTCGCACTTTTATCCCGACTTGTAACCAACACCTACTTGCCCAGAGAGCAGAATAACACCTTCCGATCAAGACATCCAGGAAATCCTATCGATGTCGACTCTGTCTAGGGTACCTGAGGCCGGATTGGAGCGGCAGTCTGCTCCACCGACGATCTCCATGCATCCAGCCTGGGTCACCCCCAGTCGCGGGGTAGCACTTGCGGGGTAGTGGCATGTCCAGGAACAGCTTCGGCGCAAGAGCCACTCAGATCAATGGATTTCCGATCCTTGTGTCTAGCGGCGGGGTTTCCGTCAGTTGTGGGTGACGATGGAGGCAGAGCAGAGTGGTTTCCGTCCATTCCTAACTTGTACGGCCAGACCTTGCGCATCACCAGACCATAGAATATCTCGGTGTCGAAATCGTACGCTGAGAGAGGGTTGGCAGAGTTAAAGGGACACACTATTTCCATGAACCAGAGCTTTTGCCATCCTAGCCCGTCGGCATTCCCCAACCTGGAGAAACCGAACTGCCAAAGTCCGTATATCGACCCTGCTCAGTAAGCTCTTGAGCCATCAGTGACAAGCTGCCAGACTCCATCTCAATTCCAGTCGGAACAGTCTGGAACCGTCTGGCTTCCAGCGGAAGAGAGTGTTCTATCAAAAACCTCACCATCCAGCCATCTAACCTGTGGGATTGGTGCTCCACAGACAACAAGCAGATGTTTTGAAATGTCACGAGTCTCCGGATCTACATCTAGTCAGTCAAGACTCCTTTCAACAAGGTTGAGACACGGTACCATAGACTCCATGTTTGGCCAGTACTGCTTCAGTTCCACAAGAGCCTCAAAGTTGTCGTTGAGTTCTTGACGGGCTGTTGCAAGTTCGTCCTCGTCGCCGAAAAGCAGGGTATGTAACAGAACAGAGGAAGAAACTACCGCCATGTGGCCAACGGTAGGATATACAGTTTCGCATCCGGCCTCCTCTCGAGCCCGGCGTAGAAGAGCGCTATAGGCAGAGGCATGATATTTGCATAGCGACGTGCAGGCCTTCCGCGGCTCTGTCAAGGAGCGTTGATCTTCCAAAAATCGGAAATAGAGCAAGGTTGAGTAGTGATGATATCCCAAATGAAGCGCGACAAACGCGCCTCCAGTGCCTTTTCCTTGATGCAGCCGAAAATTCTGGTCCGTCATCTTGGAATCCGCAGGGAGCATCTTCTCCCAGAGTTCGAGATTCTGGGCAATAGAGCCGACTTCTCGATCGAGTTCATCATCTTCCACATCTCCCTGTGCGCTGCGACGATTCAAATCCTGTATCGGGCCAAAATGCTGCACCAGTGATATCATGTGAGCCCAGAGTCCAGGCTTCCAGCCCAAACCTAGGCTTGGTTGATCTGGCGTTAGGAAATGGAATATGCTTTCGTCCATGGGCAGGTCGAGGGTTTCGCCCAGGTCCTTAATCTGTCGAGGGAGGCCGATGCCAGATGAACACCAGCGATCAGCCATGAACAGTGTCCACCACACCCTCCGCCTTACTTCGAGCTCGATCGTCGAGCCCACAAAGGCGGTTGAATTGAGGCCCATTATCTGGGCCATGCCATTTGCGATGCCTGCTATCTGTCAGATGTGGCGCCGGAGAAGTGTGATACCCTTACGAAAGTATAGAGCTTCTGAAGATGGATTAGAGTGCCCAGCGCAGAGGTTAGCGATGAGAATACAAGTTTGGATATTTTCCAGACAAATATTCTCTATGTCGGCTTGTAACAGACGCTTGGACTCCTGCATCAGCGACACCTCCAGAGACCGGATCTCGACATCTGACGAGAACCTGGATCCCATGCTGCAGATGGCGAGCAAGAGCGCCCTACTCAGAGACCCTCCCCGGACTTGATCCCTTAGAGTAGGTGGATGAAAGAGACTATGCGGCCGGTTATGGATCTTGACCAGGTAATGCTCGACTAGCTCTTGGGCAACATCAGCCGAGAGATCAACTTCGGGAAGAGCCGACTGGTGGGTGCCGGGATGCTTTGGGAGCAGGGAGAGCCGCGATGCCGTCTGTGTGCGCAGTTGGCCGTCGCATTGGAGTCGTCTCTTGTGGCAAGTGACGCAGGCGTTCCCTGGTCCTTGGCGGATGCATCGACGCTTACTCTCGCGGCATTGCCGACACGCCGTTGGCTGTTTCATGCCTGTGGTGGGTAGGTAGAGATGTGTGGCATCCTTGGGTGGGAGACGTGGTTCAAGGGGGAGTGCGGGAATCGTCAATTTTAAATGGCTGATGACCCGAGGAGTGCCAGCATCCCAACCCCGCAATCGGGGCAGTCCTCCGATTCGCCAATGCGGGTAGCTCTCGGGAGTTGTTCCTGTCAAGGTCAACTCTCTCTGTATGCATTTACCCATCATCTATCTATCATCGCCTCTGATACCTTTCTATCCTCTAGTGCCCCGTCACTACTTTCATTTTATCTACGCCTTCTTGACTCAAAAACAGGACAGGTCTCGCCATCAATCCTGCTTGATCTGAGGCAGTGCTCGCAGGCGGGCCAGAAGGCGTAATTGATTGTCCGCAGCCATAAAGAGAGCTATTTTAGATGGTTAGCTTGTTTTTATCCAGAGGTCTGTCAATACTCACGAATTACCGCATATGGTAAATACGCCACGAACAAAAGCGTCTGCTTGGCCTCAGGACTGATGACCTCGACGCCCAGATGCCACATATCATGGCACACCACAGCTGTGCAGAGCCCCGTCACAAGCCCATAGACATTGGCCGCGAGTTCACCAGCGCCAGAGAGGGGCTTCCCGGCAAAGAGCGCACGGGTGAGGTACAGAGCCAAGGGGAACTGAACGAGGAGCTCAACCCAGACGAGGAAGTCGAAGAAGTGCCCGGGGGCGAGATCATGATAATACGGATCGGCCATTGTGGTGATGTACCACTCGCGATAGGCGACTAGGAAGTGTAGGGGAGAACCAGCAGGTTGACAGAGAGACTGCGGGTAGAATGGAACAAAGTCAACGCCTGCATTGGATTGTCAGCAAGGGACTTTGTACGCTCTTGGGGGATGATATGACGCACCCAGCATGGCGCTCAGATGCAACAGCACCACAAGCAGGTAGACATAGTCGCGACGGGGTTTGTTAGACGCCATGGTGAAGATTTGCAATGGAAGGTGAAAGATGAAGTGTGGAGTCCAAAGTGTAAGCTGAATTTGCTGGCTCGGGAAGATGAAGGAATTACTGAGGAACAGTAAGCACCAAGTCACCTGACAAGGCGGGTGATGTCAGGGTCAAAAACCCGTCAGATTGAAACAGCAGAGAAGCTGCCACCGATAGATAGAGTCGTAAATGTTTTGAGTAGTTTCGCTGGGTAGTCTATGTGATGGTGTCAGCGCGGACGATTGTTTGTCGCACAAGCTTGATTGTCCCCGCCGGCCCGGTGAAATTGACCCACAAATCGGTTGGTTATTTGTTTTGTTTAGGAATTCAACGTTTTGAAGATGCCTGAGGCATCTGTCTAAACGGTATTTCAGCCGGAATGCCGGCCCGACCCCCCTTTAGCTAGATCATCAATACACATCTCCCTCAACACAACGGATCACAGGGCGCCCCCTGCCGACCTCCATAAGCAGTAGAGCTGTGAGAGGCTAGCCCTACCCGGGGGGCTTGACTAAGTAGGCCCTTGACTAGGCCAAAGCGGCCACTAAGGCCGGCCCCTCGACTCAAGCCTCCGGGCAGCTGACCCACAAATCTGGTTCAGGGTATGGCAGTGGAACAGGGTAGCTTCCAGTGTGTCAGACTGAGGCCTCGATAGAATAGCCAGGAAACCAAGCAAGCATCAAAGGTTTATTAAACCAACTTAGTATCACAGTATAAATCTAGTGGTCCGACCCCTAGGGATCTATGATAGCCAAGCTCTCTTGTGTAAGGTTGCTGAAAAAGATGCACTGTTCAGCAAGAAGACACAACCCGTTAAGATAATGTTTCCCGGCAGGTCTTTCCTCAATCAGCTTCGCATTTCCGTGTTACATCAAGCAATGACGGGACATTGTATCGTATTTTCTATTGCTCTCTACAGTGACAAAGGAACACTTCCAGACACCACCCTGTGACTGCTCTCTTCTGGCAGGTAGTACAGGCGAGTTTTAGAGACCCTGCCTGCTTAGGTAGTTATTCTCCCACGCCGCACGCTGGGGACTCATACCTGCACCGGGGCCGGTGCAAGTAAGTCACGTGATAACCGGGGACCGTGCGAATGAGAAGCTGATTATTAAGCCCGTCGCAAAATCACATATAGCCAATTAAAAGCTAGCTTGCAATCTAGCCACCATAGCCACACTTAGCCACAGCCACCTAACTAGTGCAAGATTAGCACCCTTCTCCAGCGCGATTAAGGCCTTCAAGTCAGTCATCTTATTTGCACCGGGGTCGGTGCAGGTATGAGTCCCCCCGGACGCTGCAGCCTCAGCCCTGTTTCGAAACATTCACCCCCTGAATGCACTCAGTCCACTGCCAGCAATGGAAGACGCGGTTCGCCCCAATGAGAAAGCCTGTCGGGCCATGTACGCACGAGCCTACCGGACCTGGTCTACTCTCTCGGATAGGGCATCTGGGGAAACGCAACTTCTAAGAGACTGTCTACACCGTCTACCAACCGCTTTCCCTCACCACCCCCATTTTCCACCCAATCTCAAAGTCAACAATTCCTTCAGCAATGTTGCTCTAGTTAAAGGAAACACCACCTGGCTCCCAAATCAGGATCCAGACCATTTACCGCCGTTTCAAGACGCAGTCATTTTCCATGTGGCCTGGGACCAACAGACTCCGATCGCTTTGACTTCAGATGTGCGGCGGTCAACCACAACGCTACCAGGCATCTTTGAAAGCAACAGCAATCATATTTCCATCCTCTTTCTGGCTTGGTCATATATCCTGTCAGCCAGGTGGGCGGAGCTCATTCCTGGCGCGTGTATCTCTCAACGCAGTAGTTCCCAGCCAAACGGGGAGACCAGTGGGCCACAAGTGGTGGAGAACGGCGAAGCTTCCATCCTGGTGAATGTTGGCGAGGTCAGTGAGGACGCAGCTCATTGGTGGCACACCATTCTATCAGTCGAGGGCGGCTGGGATGCATCACTCCGTAACACCAAGGACGCGCTTCTGCATTCCCCGTGGTCTACAAAGCTCACATCAAAACAATCCTTTGCCGTCTCGGCAAAAGTCAAGACAGCAATTTCAAAAGACGCACCGACTTCGTCGACTACTGCATACCGGTTCTTGTCCGACTATTGCAGCCTTCACGGGGTCGAGGATCCGAGTCTGGCAGCTCTGGCAGCAGCCCTCCTGATTCCGGTTGCCAAGTACGACCGCAGGCAGATTGAGCTGCCCATGCCGCAGATGAATTGGGAGAAAGAAGACCGGGAGAGAAGCCATACAGCCTCTAAGTTTACTGCCGAGGGGCACTGTCAGCTGGATAGACTTCTGACGCTGAGCTGCAACCCCAGGGGCGTAAAGGCACTTCTGAACAGCATCTTCTTCGAGCCTGATGTGGCCAGCAACATCTGCGGGATGTGGTTGCAAGGATCCCTCGCCTTCCTTGATACAATCAAGGACCCTTCTATCCTTTTACAAACCCTGGTAGAACGCGATCCGGACCTTGGGTTCTTGTGGATCGGTGCTTTCATCACCGGCGCCCACACGCGGTGTCTACGGTCAGCCCGGGCGGCTTGGTGGAATGTCGATCTCAGCGCAGCTGTCTGGACTGGCACGCTGGTGTCTTTTATCCAAGTCCCAGTCCCCATTCTCACCCCCGAGACACGCGAGATCTCTCGTGCTGATGAATGTCGGCTACTCTACCTTTCCCAAGGCATCGACTACACGATTCCACCCCTCTTCCCCTTCGCGCCATTTGGTTCTACCACCTTGGATGACACTACTCTCGATGTGCATGAGCATGCGGTCTGTGGGAGGGAGCACAGCCTCCGATATGCGCACTTTACCTGGGCCTGCAAGGATGGTACCAAGGTGAATCAAGGCAAGCATGATGGCTCTGCCGAGACGATTCGGCAAAAGAATGGGTCCCGTCATGATGATGGAGTCGTTGATTACGATGATTTTGATTCCGAAGACGAGAATTCAGAAGTTGTCACTCGAAATATCTTTACTTGGCTTCGCGGGCAGGACGGGTTTCCTGTTGCGGAGAGGGCAATTCGCGAGCATGAATGGATTGATAACCTGGACTCGGATGACGATGCTCCTATCGAGGGAGATGTTTGTTCCACTGCTGGAGGAAACCTTGGTGGCTGGATAATAAAGACCTCGACCCAGAGATCAAACTCGATCTAAAGAGATAGTATTGGCACTGTATTTAGATAGCTAAACAAACTTACAACGTTCGGTCAGTTGAGCCTCTGACATTTAGCAGGTCTGTCATTCTCCACTGCGTCCCATACGCCAAGCTCTGCTCTCATATCCATCTTTCGCCTCATTGGGGTGTAGGCGGATCTCTTCTTCGACACTCCGCTAGAGTCGCCGTTGAGCTGCGGGTTCAGTTTGTCCAACTTGATGTTGAAAGCCATGTGGTTGAGAAAGTTCGTGATCTGGCTCTTGTAAGTCATCTCTGTCCGACAGTTGTCTACCTAACTTACCGGTTTAGCGTGCCACCGTCCTCCGCCGGGCTCAAACCAACCGAGATGCCCTCCCAGTGACGTTGTGCAAAGAACAGTATAGGGATTTGCTATGAACTCTTGGTACGGAATGGCTCCGTCGACTGCAATCTGCTGGGTCTCAGCCTCTGTCCATGTTTGTCTGCATTTGACTTACCGGGTCGTCTGTTGCATTGATAGCCAGGTACGGGATCCTGATGGCGAGGACTGCATCGCTGCAGGATGCGTCACGGTAGTAGGTATCTTCCGTGGGATAGCCAAAGCTGGGGCACCTGGGCAAGTTAGCATGAACCTAGTTACTTCTCACACAGTCAAGACCTACTGGACCGCTCTGTCAAACTCGTGCAGATAGGTGACGCTTTGGATGTGATCATAGTCTAGCTCCGTGTACTTCTGGATGGCCTCTTTATGACCCTTGAAGAGTTCTTTCAAGTTTGCTGAGGACCCTTGTCAGCTCACATGTAAATACCGAAGGGATCAAAGAGGCCACCGACTTGCCAAGGCTCGTAGATATACCTCTCTGCCGATAAGCGTTGCTTTTAATGCTTTGTTTGCGACTTCGAGGTTGAAGGGGTTCGAGCATGCGATCGCGGCCTTGAGGGGACAGTTGGAACCTTCTTCACCAAGGTACTGCAATGTGTCAGTCATGGCATGAGGCAAGTCATGGTAGTTTGGCACGTACGTTGGTAAGAATGTTTCCCCCAATTGAGAAGCCCAGGCCAAATAGCGGCCGGTTCGGAAACGTCTTCCTCAGCCACTTGACGGTCTGTGCAGCATTTCTTAGTTGAATCTCTGAGACTAGGTTGTATCCAATGACTGACTTGCCGAAAGTCCCAAGTCCCTCGCGCGTTGAAAAACATGTTGCTGGTGATTTTGCTATTGGCACAGCCCCTGGCGTTTACCACGCAAATCTCCCATGTTCCGTCCTTGATCAGAGGCGCGATCGCATGTCTCAGGTAGATCTCGAATGAGCCGCCGGAAAGACCGTGGAGGATAACCAATTGGGGGCGATCATCGTCAGACCCCAACTTGGTAAACTCTTCGTCGCGAAAGTATCTCGTTCGCGGCGGTAGGGAATCATCGATCTCGTGGAACGGGTCTGACACAAAGTCGACGGCAAAAGTGCCATCTGGGTTGTGGTCGCCCTGGAATATCTTTCGTCGATAGTGAACGGGTGGTCCATCAGTCTCCATGGCAGTCCACATGGCCTGGACATGGCCATTGAACAGGAGAGGGTTCATCTGGCATGTTGGCGTAGTCTTCTCACAGACCTTCAACAGATCTGTCTGCTTGCCGGTCTTTTCCTGCAGAGCTAGGGGTGACCGCGCATGCGTGAAGTTGATTTGCGCTCTCCCAAACCACTCCATGGTTCAGATGTTGGAAGAATATCGTAAAAGGTCCAAGTGGTCGGAAAGAGCCTGAGAGGAGAGAGGATCCAGACGAGGAGGATCGAGACGAAAACTCTTAGGAAACCCACTATCACCCATTGACCCGAAGCAATGCGATCAAGTGCTGGCCATTGAGGATGGAGACTAGAATTATCTGACCATGATAACCAGATGACGCGGTGAGCGGCAAAAGCGGAACGCTGAGTAAGGAATTACTGAGAGAGGCCCAGGAGTTTACCTTTTCCCCTTTGTTCACCGCAAGAGATGAGTAAGAGGTCTAGAAGCGTATTGGAACCAGACCTGCCGCCTGTCGCGCCGCAAGATACACAAGTAAGAAATGTATTGGAAACCACAACTGTCGCTTATCGCGCCGCACCAGGTACGAGGTATATCGGAAACTAGACCTGTCGCTTATCGCGCCACCAAGGCAAGCTCGAGGCTCGAGCACCCCCCCCGATGGCGTCTAGGTGAGTTATGCAGAGGCAGGCTAGTGGACACAAGACGGGCCAAAACCATAGGCGTGTTGTGTTGTGTGTCGGTGTCAAGTTCGTATCTCTCACATTATGATAAGGCGTCCTGCACAATTTAGGGGTTCTCTGGTCACAAGCCACGAAGATCCCCCTCCTTCGGTCAGGAGGAATGGCACTGCGACGAGTCGTGGAGGTTGGAATACGACCCAGACTAGGCAGACTCCAACTCGGCTCCCCAGATAGCCGATGCGGGGTGTCGATCGTTCGTCCACTTGGAATCAGCACAGGCCCGTTGGTAATATGGAGAACCCCTCTCGTCGAGACACACGGGGCGCGGAATGCGACCGGATCATGTAGTCACGTCCGTGGGTTATGCATAAACGGCGGCAAACCGTAATCAATTTAATGCCTCTGTGCAACACTTTTGTTTACCTCTGACTCGTTGCACCTTTTCTGCTTCGCAACTGAGACGTGGGGAATGCGATGGATCTTCTGCATCACCTGTGCAGCAGATCCATCGCAGACTGAGTGCCGGCATTGACGAACGCACAAACATTGCAGATGCGGGAACGAGTCTCCAAGCCCAATGGCACGGTCGTGATTTCTCATGATTTCTCAGAGTCGCAATGATGGTCGCAAAGAGCGGGTAACGCTGGTCAAACGATTGAGCGGTGAGTAGCTGATAGATTGTTGTCCCAAGACTTTGGAAACTTCAAGAGTCGAAGAAGTCGCCTCTGTTGGACGTATATTAAGGGCCTCTGAATTCTAATCGCTGGATTCTATTAAAATACCATCACATCGCGGCTCATAGCTCTCTTAGCAAGTCGCATCTTCATCTCATCTCTGTCTCTCTCGAATAGCACCTTTGTTTTTTCGTCCCTGTTCTGTGAACACGGCTACGGCAAAAAAACTACTTGACAAACATCATTCAAGATGGCTACTACTATCGTTACTGTCGAAGAAAACCGTCGATCGGGCTTTCGCACCTCTGACGAGCCTCATCCAAGTGAGATTATCGTTAAACAAGTAAGCCGACAAATCACAACTCCCTCAACTCGGCCTTACACATACTGACTATCACAGTCTGGCACCGACAAGGTTGGCATCAGGGAACTCCGCCAGGCTATCCCGGCCCATTGCTTCAAGCCTACCCCCTTCTGGTCCTTCTTCTATCTCTTCCGCGACCTCACCTATGCCTCTCTCCTCGTCTATGGCTACACCAAGATCCCCGACCTGGTGTCGATGGTGCCCCTGAACCTGCCCTCTTCCGGTCTCCTGTACTACCCGCTCGTCATGGCATATGGTTTCGTTCAAGGCCTAGTCTGGACTGGTCTCTGGATCATTGCCCACGAGTGCGGCCACAGCGCCTTCTCCACCTCCAGCGTCATCAACGACACCGTCGGCTTCGTTCTGCACTCTTTCCTCCTCGCTCCTTACTTCTCCTGGAAGTCCACCCACCGTCGCCACCACATCTATGCTGGCCACATGGACAAGGACATCAACTATGTGCCGCCTCTGCGAGACGTCTACGCCGCCAAGCTTGGCCTCAAGCCGGGACAGCTCGACGAAGTCACCGAGGATGCGCCCCTCGTGCTGTTCCTGAGAATCATCCTGCAGCAAGTCATCGGCTGGAACTGGTACATCCTGTCCAACATTACTTGCCCCCCATCTGGCCTTGTCAAGAAGGGCATGTCGGTCTGGCGCCACAGCCATTTTGATCCTTGGGGCGCTCTCTTCAGAACCTCCGAGGCTACGGCTATTATCTTGTCGGATATCGGATGCTTCACCACGCTTGCCGGCGTGTGGGCATTGTACAAGTACACCGGATCGGTTGAGGACGTGTTTTGGCTCTACATCGTCCCCTGGAGCTGGGTCAACCACTGGATCGGTATGTCCACCTCCCTTAACCTCCTAAAGTCTACAGCTAACAGGGAAACAGTCATGATTACCTATCTCCATCACACTCATCCCGAGGTCCCCAAGTATGCCTCTGAGGAGTGGACCTTTGTCCTCGGCGCCACCGCAACCATGGACCGCTACTTCTTGTGGCCCTTCGGCTTCATCGGCACCCACTTCTTCCACAACATCTCCACCGACCACGTCGTCCACCACCTCTTCTCCAAGATTCCCCACTACCGCTCCCGTGAGGCCACCAACGCCATCGTGCCTCTTCTCGGTGCGCAGTACAAGCGAGGCGATTTCAGCTGGAACGAGCTCAAGTTGTCCTTTGCCAAGTGCCAGTGGGTCGAGGAGGACGAGGTCAAGGATGACTTGTACATGAAGAGTGAGAAGGGAACTGATAAGGCTTCCCGAGCTCTCTGGTACCGCAGTGGACCCAGCCCGTCACCCGAGTTTCGGATGAGAAAGGAAGAAAAGATGGCTGGGGAGAGAAGATGAGTTGCCGAGAGGATATCCATGCTAACTGCTTCTTGTCCTTGAAGGAGTGAGAAGCAGTTGACATGGATGATGAAGAACGCAGTTGCCAAGACGATATCGTTATGTTCTTCAGGCCCTCTCGCACCCCCACCAAAGGATGGATCAGGACAACACAAGATTAGTCGCATTGATTGTGACTCAATTGAGACATCGGAGTACTTATGACGCAATGTTCTAGATAGATTTACATTACTATCAACCAAAATTATCGACAAGATTCCATGCTCTCCGTAGGAAACGTGTATCCTCTCCAACCATGCTTCTTAAAAAGTTCTGTCATAGTTGAGCCCCGATCAAGGTAACGAAGTGCAACGCGGGCACGAATGGCCTGCACTTCATCACAGGCCAGTGCCTCCCTCGAGCCGGCTGTGCCTCACCTCGGCGACTACACGAATCGCGATGGAAGGTCGACTGGGCCATGCTCATATGTCTGTCCCGATTTGGGATCAAAGTCGAGACACCTCCTGACTATGTTCGTCAGAACCCCCTTGATCTTTTGCGCAAGAGGAGCCCTTGACTCCAGGGTTTCGAATATTTGAACCGAACGCCTGATATCGTCGGCAGCTTTTGTTTCCCCTAGGACTTTGGAAATGCCATCAGCCTGAGTGGTAACTGAGTAGATGAGTGAAATTGTAGATGTGTATAGAGTCAGAAGATTCAGCCAATTGTACGAATAGGTTCTCTGCGAGTGCATGCTCCATGTATGAAGGATTGATGACGAAGCTGCCTCGGCAAGAATTCTCATCCGGCGTTGGTCCAAAATGGGGAATAGGGAGCTTGGGCGATAGAGAATTGTCAGTTGAGTATAGTAGCTCAAGTCGTACCAGGTGCTTGTGAAATGCGGTACTTGAGCTTCGGCGATTGGAAGAGGAAACGGCATTCCACGCCGCCATTGGATAAGCTCCTCGTGGAGTTTGTAGATAATTTCCTCTCGTTCATCCAACGTAAGATGAACAGCTTCCGGGTTTGAATAGACAAGTCTGGTAATTTTGCTGGTAATCTTAGGGCCAGTATATGGAGAGGGATGGCCATGGCCGAAGGTGCCAGGGACATGGTACGGTGGTTCCCCTCATGGCCAATGTTTTCGTTGTTAGCCGCCAGAAAAGGCTGTGGCTGGATTAGTAAAAGAATATTCTAACCTATAAGCTTGAGTTTCAATGGGCCAAATACCGAGATGCTAATGTCGTCATCGTGGATGGCAAAGGGTCTGCCCAGTGGTGTCGAAACTACGCTGCAGGTGACTCAATATTTAGAACGACTGGCCCCGGTGAGAAGGTCTGCTGCGAGGATTCTGACTCACCGATCCATCATATAGAGCGAGAAGAATAGGCGCTTGCGCTTTTGTATGATGTCAAAGGGCAGGCCCTCATATGTTGAGGAGGATTGGAGGCCAACGCCGAGAGCAATTCGAGCTGCTAATCCCACAAGCTGCCAGGTATCTGCATCGCTTGGTTAATCTGCTCCATGTGTTGAGGACAGGAAGCCCACTCACTTGGCCCCGAGTGATTGAAGAAAGAGTACGAGATCTGGAGCATGATGGTCTCCAACGCAGCCTGATCGTCCGGTCAGTCACATCACAGCCCCAGACTCCAGACTATACAACACAGACATACCATATGGCCGATTCCAAAAGCATCTTCGAAATAGGTGAGGGCTTTTTCATAGTATATACTTGCCTCGGGGTCGGCTTCTAGGGAAATAGAGCTGCGAGCGGTTGATCCGATTGCTAATACCATCCATGTTCTGAATAAGCATAGCGAAGACTGCACAGGATTGGCCGGTTCTTTATCTATCATTTCAAGGCCGGAGAGAAAATCTTCTTGATCGATTATTGGATATAGCGTGTGCGAGTGGGCAAAGTAGTAGTCGACTAGTTTGTTGAAATGAGGGACATGGTTTGGGGACTTTAAATCTGCAACGCGATTTCTTGTTTCTTCGGCGTCCACTGGGCTGGAATTATCGCCTCGAATCAAGGCCCGTGTCATTGATGCACTAATGTCATCGAACATGTGATAATTCGGTGGCATCGAGGGCGAGCCAGGGGTGGGATGACCTATGGTAGTCTCGGGCTCATTGCTCAGAATGGAATCGAGATTATCCCTCTGCCGAAGAATTGCTTGTGTGAGCCTTGCCAGAGAAATACCAGAAGAAGAGCCAAGATATCTTTCCGCCGTGGCTTCCAGTGAAAGTTGTTTTAGCTGCTCCTCCAACGTCTGCGGTGGAAAAGGTAGGCTGCAAAACGCCGTCTGATCCCAGAGCATGGCCAAATCGTCCCAACCTCCGTCTTGAAAACGAGAGGGCTGGACATGTTGAAGATTTTGCTCAGGGTCTGTTGTTTCTGAGCCAGCAGTGGTTCGGCCTGCCATCAAACCAAGGCGAGAGGAGGATCCGTCGTCTTGAGTTGGGGCCGTGGTGTGTTGAAGCGAAGCCAAGGCTTCCTCCAACTCCTGAATTCGGTTCTCAAGCGCGCGCACGTATCTGCAGCATGTGGTTCGAGGCGCAAAACGCATGCCGATGGATGGATGGGGATACTTACGAGATAGGGTATGAAGCGACCTGGCTGTCGTCGCAGAAGAAGCTGCAGGTCACAAAGGCTCGGCGGCAACTGTCACACTGGGGTAGGCTTCGATCACATCTCTTTTTTCGTTTGTGGCACCGAGAGCAGGAGGCCGCTGCCTGCCCTGGAGTTTCAAGCGGCCGCATCGGGGGGGACGACGAAAATATGCTGGAAGGCATCTTGATCTGGGGAGATTTGCCCAGCCGTGAGGGGATGAGGACCGGACGACATGGCCGTCTTTTGATACGGAAAAAAGAAAACCAGCCCGACTGCGCTCAGCTAGATGCAACTAGTCACAGACTCCACACGTCGGGCGCTCCGACGCCATCAAGTGCGCCCTGTCATTGGGCCATCACATATGTCATTGCGCCCTGTGGTTGGGGTACCACAGATAGCCATTGCGCCCTGCGGACGCCTCAACACGGCTCTGCAGGTCATGAGGTCTCAAGGCTAGATGGTAGTTGAGTTTATACTCTGGTTGCCCGCCACTGCAGGGCGGCTGGGCCGACCCCGCAGCCGGGCCTGCCGGTCCGCTACGGTGGCATTTATTATAAGAACGAATTACAGACAACGCTGACATTGAATGAGAAGCGTCAACACCAATCTTCCCAATAATCTCTCAACACTCATGGCTTCTTCCTCGATTATAGCAGCCTTACTCGTGGCTGCTGTCCTTTTGATTAAATATCTCTTTCTAGATCCCTTGCTCCTCAGTCCATTGAGCCGCATCCCTGGGCCCAATTCATTCGCTCTCACCAAATGGCGGCTTGCCTACGAGGACTGGAAAGGCACACGAACACGGACCCTCGAAAAATTACACTCCAAGTATGGCCCGGCCGTTCGAATTGGACCGCATGAGGTTTCCTTCAACAGCTTGACGGCGCTTAGGACAATCTACGGGCCCGGTAGTCGGTACGGCAGGACGGCGTTCTATCGCATGTTCGATGTCTACGGCGAACAGAACCTGTTTACTTTCCACTCACCAAGAGAGCATGGCGAGAGAAAAAAGATCCTGTCTCATGCCTACTCCAAATCCGTCATACTCAAGGGGCCGACGACACGAATGGTTGAGGAAAAGACGCGACAGTACCTGGAACTGATTGCGTCTGAACCCGGGCACACCAGCGACGTCTTCACTACTCTGCACTATTACTCTCTGGACAACATCACCGAGTTCATCTATGGAAAATACGGGTCAACCTCTGCCATGCAGGGATCAAGCAGCCATCGGGCCTTGATACTCGACATCATGCATCCATCTCGTCGCAAATTATCTTGGTTCTTGGTCCATTTTCCCGCTTTCACAAAATGGTTATACACACGGACAGGCTTGGTTGAGCGACTGGCAAGGCCAATTCTTCCAATGCAGCGACCGACAACTTATACTGGGATCCGGAATTTTGCACTGCATGCGTTCCAGGATTTTCGATCGGATGCACAAGCTGGCAACCTTTTGCAGCAGACAAGTGGTATGCTCTCCATTCTGCAAAGAGGATTACTTGTCTATATCCCCAGAGGTCTCATCAGTAGCTAATAGCATACCCCAGAGGAAGAAGCGTCCATTCTTACTCGTCTTTGGCGCCATCGCGAAAGCCAAAGCCCCGATGGAATGACCGATATGCAAATGGCATCCGAGTGTGCGGACCATTTCCTTGCTGGAATCGATACCACCAGCGACACTCTTATGTATCTGGTCTGGTCACTCTCCTTGCCTGGCAATGAACATATCCAGGAGAAGTTGAGAGATGAGCTTCTCAGCCTTCCCGAGGCATCCTTGAACCAGCACGGCTACCCCAGAGCCGATGCGAGCGATCGATGCACGTATCTCAATGCTGTCATCAAGGAAACATTGAGGCTCTACGCCCCTTTGCCGAGCTCGGAGCCTCGGTCGCTCGATGCAGAGTCTCTCATCGATGGCTATACTATTCCCGCTGGTACCGTCGTGGGCATCTCGCCATTCATTCTCCATCGCAATCCACGGGTATTTAAGGATCCCCTTGTGTTTAACCCCGACCGCTGGCTGGGGCCAGATGCTGCTGAATTGACTCGTTGGTTTTGGGCTTTTTCTAGCGGTGGCCGAATGTGCATTGGCATGCAGTGAGTAGAATTTTCTTCTTCTTTATTCTCCATCCCTCGTTTGAGTTACCCTCTCGCTATTTCTGGGAAAGGCCTGGACACCGACGGGAATCTAAATACAAATAGTCTGGCCATGGCCGAAATGACCACGCTCGCCGCCACCCTCTATCGAGAGTTCCGAACATCAATATCGCCTGGATTTGAGGATATCACTCCGGGAATCACTGCGCGGGTTGAGGTCTTTTACGATGAACGATTCTCTCAGATAAAGGTAAGGATTTGTTAGCCAACGTCTCTTGCGTAATATTAACAATCCTACTACTATATAGGAGCATACGTGTCTAATTAAGTTTGACAAGGTAGAATAGTAGTGGTGTCACTAAGGACTTTATATGCTACTTTATTTAAGATGAGTAAATTAATAAGAGGAATTTTTAAAATATCGAGAGAGTAGTAGCTAAATTATATCTTTAAGTAAATTCACTTTTCCTCTATTACTAA
>JAVIXY010000161.1:58400-80121 GCA_033030565.1 Fusarium nematophilum
CTTTTCCTCTATTACTAAAAGGGGGTTTTAAATAATATATTCTATAATAATAGGGCGGTCTAGAGCTAGTTATAGTGAACATAATAGACAACTCGGGCTGCGATATGTTTTCTAGGGGAAGTGTGAAAATAGCTAGATTGATAATAATTATAACACCTCCGGCTGATCTAAGCCTCTATACATTTTTTACGGTATCAGTAATAGTACAGCAGCGGAGGAAGAAATAAAGAGTGCACCCTATAAAGACAAGCTGGCTGCCGTAGCTAAATTTAGCCCCTAACCTAGACACAACTTGCAGTCGCTCTTGTCACCTGACATCCCCGCTTCTGATAGTGATAAACTCCTTTCAATTGGCTGAACCATTCCAAGTTCCAACATCCAAACTCCTACGACTGAAACCGTCCGAGTTCAACTCGTAATCGACAACAATGTCCACCCCAAGTCAAGCCCGCAATCTAGGCCGGGGTGAGAGAGCAACTGTTTCTGGGAGAGCTTGCGTCCGATGCCGCCAAAAGAAGAAACGATGCGACCAGAAATTACCAGTGAGTGGCCCAAGGCAGGCAACATGAAGGCTTTTTGAATGAGAACCAGAGATCTTTGTGTTAGCGGACAATACCAAGTCGGACTTACAACCAGACACTTAGAAATGCCAGCTCTGTGAGCAGGCGGGAGCTGAATGCATTGGTTATGATGCCGCAGCGGTTCGGCAGGTACCTAGAAGGTGAGCGTTTCCGTTCCTTGGAGTTCTTCTACCAACACGCGAATCTCCAAGCTATATACGCGATCTCGAGGAACGTGTCGCATACCTGGAACAGAGACTCCAAGAATCCAGCATCGACGCTCATGACCCACCCCCTCATTTCACCCGGGTGCTCCCTTCGAACCCGGAGCTGCCATCACCGGCGTACCAGGCACCGGGCCACGAGGCAGCGGATCACAGGGAGAATGGCTCGTCAGCAAACCACTCCGACCCTGGTGTGAGGGACATGGCGTTGGCTGCGGCTGAATCAGTCGTCAATCTGTCTCCTCGGTCGCCAGGACAGGAACCTGTTTTTTCCAAGATATTCTTGACGGATATCATGAGAAACATGGCCAAGCCACAACTTATGAGAAGTCAACCGTTCAGCCATCGCTCTGAAGAAGAAGAAGCCCCATTTTCCAACATTATGGGTGTTCTAGAGGATACAGACCAAATTACGCTCCCATCTCGAGAAACCGCCCAGAATCTGGTCAAGGTGTATTTCCACTTCACAAACCTCGGGATGCCTCTACTCCATCAGAGCATATTTCACGAGAAGCTTGACTTTCTCTACACATTGCCCCAGAAAATTGATTTGGACAATACACATACTACCAACGAGTCCAGGATGGCAGTCTTTTTCGTGCTCGAGGTGTTTGCGATTGCGCTGCTCGTGGTACAGCAACGGGATCCCTCGGGAAGATGGCTCGCAGATCGATACCACAGAATGGCTGTCAGTGCCCTGAACGAAGCTGGGCTCCCGTCCGACCTGGAAGGCATCCAGGCCCTCCTTCTCATAGGGCAGCACGCATACCACCACCCGACTCTCTGGAACGTCTGGAAGATAGTTGGAGCGGCTCTCCGTCTTGCAGTGGAGCTAGGGCTTCATCAAGATCCGCCTTCGGACGCCCTCAGCTTTCTCGAACTGGACACCATGAGAAGAACCTTTTGGGTCGCCTACGCTATGGATAGGAATATTTCTGCAGCATTATCTTTGCCGTCTTGCCTCTCAGATGGTGCAATAACAGCCAAGGTATGGAGGATACGCCCATGTCGGAGCGCAGGACTAATTGTTGGATAGTTCCCCAGCGAGGTCAAAGACGAATACATCACGCCGGTTGACCCAGGGTACTTTACGGAAACACAGATATCCGGGTCTAAGCGAATTTCTCTGCATTTGTTCCAGTACCGTCAGATTCAATCAGAGATTAGGAGGGCTCTTCACCAGAAGCCATTTCTGCCAACTGACCCCTCCACCTTGAACGCTTGGCAACAGCAAATGCACAGCAAGATCGAGAGATGGTATCAAGACACCCCGCAAGGCCCCGATTTCACTACCACCGAAAAGGACGTCATTGAAACCTTTGTAGTCACATACAACACCGCCCTGTTTAACCTGTACCGCCCGTCGCCTAACATCCCGTCGCCTTCTGGGCCGCAATTACTTGTCATGGCGCAGGCGGCCACCAAGATGATCCACCTGTATCGACGCTTCTTCCGCCAATATAAACTCACGATATACTGGCAAGCAGTGGAGAACGTGTCTTCCGCTGGCCTCGCGCTGCTATTTGGCTTCGTCCAGTCCCCAGAGGTGAGAGAGACGATGACGCTTTATACGCTCAACTCTATGGTGCACCTGTGCTCCTCCGTGTTGTGGGGGATGGTTGAGCATTTCCCATCGCTGAGGGGGAAACGGGATGCATTTGATGCGGCGTCTACGAAAGTGTTGGCGGATCTCAATGAGGGTCAGGTAACGTCTCATGAAACGATGCAGTTGCTGGAGCAGAACCAACTGGGTAGAACCAGCCAAAGAAATTCTCGTCTCAGCTCTATTGCGCCGCGGAATGGACGCCAAGGGAACGACGCAGCCCGGGTGGATGATCCAGCCATGGCTTCAACGGCGGGCGATCCGATACTTGCTGGTCAAATGCCAACAGGGCTTCCGGCGGATGTCAGATTGGACACAAATATCGGCAATACCCCATTCTCTCTTACTGACTCGGATATTCTAACTTGGATGCTGGAGCCTGGGGAGGGCGTTCCAGGGACTCTCCCTATGACCTGGATGTAACAATGAGAGTCTCTGAGCTTAAATACAAATACCATGTCGACTGTGGTTGTACTTGAAAATAATAATTCCTGTATGAATTAACACGGCTTGATAATAAGGCTCCGAATATTTGATAGGATGTTGGCGCCGCGAGATGAACTAATATATGTTCTCCAGTTCAGCTCACACCGAGATGCGCTGTCCTGTTTAGTAGCTGACTATGCTCGGATTCTCTTTCCATATAGTATATTATAACTATCATACCTCGCATTCCATTTAGCCCGCACTTATTATTTGATTTTATTTTGACTGCGCCTTTGTTGCATTGCATTCCCTGAACGATCTTGACCCACGTCTTCAGTGCCCCCACAGACCAGGTCCTCCACAGTAGATAACCGCTCCTCGTTAGTCTGTTCAAGATAAGGACAGGGGATGGAGAATGCCGCTCAATGTCGGAACTGGGGCCGACAGCTTCTGATTGGCAACGGCGATTACCCCGGATTCTTTACCGTCGTGGAGGAGTTTTGCTCATGTTGCATTGAGTCATTCTTATCTTTCATCCAGGACGAGGTCATTACGATAGATGTGGCACCACGTCAAAGCTCTGCTCAGTGAGCCATTATCTAGCCATGTTATCTAAAGTGCTGTCAATTATTCAAGGCGAGGATGGGCGAGCGGCCCCAGAAGCCGCTCGAGCGGAGAAGGCCGCTCCAATCAACTCAAATCTTTCTGTCCTTTCGCCCCTCAACTTTGCAAGGTCTCTCAAGGCCACCCTAGACTCCCCCAAGGATTGACAAGTTTTTCTCATGGGGCCGTCCATGGAGACGGCATTTCTGTTCAAGTATAGATATCAAGCCTCCCGAGACCTTTGCTTTTTCCAACACAGAACATCTTCTCTCCCTCTCAATCACCCCTACCCTCTCGCCCCTGCAGACGATCACAATGTCTCCCTCTCCAGCCAGCCCCGACACCGACACAGGCAGTGTCGTCATGTGGCCGCCTGGCACGGTGCTTCTTGAAGACTTTAGTACTTCGTCGTCTGGCCAGGAGATCATCTTGCACCCACGCCCGTCCGAGGATCCAAACGACCCCTTGAACTGGTCCAGATGGCGCAAGTACCTGAACTTCTCCATAGTCTGTATTTATTCCGTCATGGTTTCCGAGTTCACCTCCTCGGCAACTCCTACCTGGGGTCCCATGCAGCGAGAGCTGGGCTTCACCGACGCCCAACTAAACAATAGCTATGCTATTGGCTGCGCATTTCTCGGAATCGGCTCAGTGTTGCTCATCCCGTTCGCTCTCAAGTTTGGTCGCCGACCCCTGTACCTATTCAGCACTGTAGTGCAATTCCTCGTCGCAATCTGGTCCGCTAAGCAGACCACATACGCTGACCTCCTACTTATCAACGTCGTCCAATGCGGCTTCGGAGCCCTTGCCGAGGTCATGGTCCAGATGACCATCGCCGACGTCTTCTTTGTGCACCAGCGGGGAAGGCTCAACAGCATCTACGTCTGGCTCTGGAAGGTGGCTGCCCCCCTTGGATCCATGCTGGCTGGCTTTATCGCGCTGAGCCGAGGCTGGAGGTGGGTTTGGTGGGGAAATGCCATCTTTATTGGTTCCTTCATCCTCATCGTCTCTTTCTTGTACGAGGAGACCAAATTTTGCCCATCTTCTCCATCTACCAGTGCCGGGGATGCAGCCCCAGCGCAAGACTCTCATGCTGCACCCACACCTTCGGATAGAAAACCCGGGAAAGAAGCCGAAAAGGATGCTCTCGATAAGATGGATACCAAGGCGTCAGTCGAGGCGGGCGAGCGAGGCCAGCCATCATCGCATCTCTACACCATCACGGTCAACCCAAACATCCCGAAAAAGACATACTGGCAAAAATTGTCGCTCTGGACAGAAGCATCCTCCGACCAAGGTCTGGCCTCTTTTATGCGCCACATGTACCAGCCCTTCATCTTGCTCGCCACAATCCCTGCCGTAGCCTACACAGCCTTTGTGTATGGCATCCTCATCGCGCTGGGGGATGTCATATCGACCACTATATCGACATACATGAAGGCACCTCCGTATAATTTCAACTCAGCCCAAGTCGGCTTGATGAGTCTACCCAAGATCATTGGAGTCACGATTGGCTGTGTCATTGGGGGCCCCATGAGCGACTGGCTGGTCATTTTTCTGTCCCGCCGCAACAAGGGTGTTTATGAACCAGAGGTCCGCCTTTGGTGCTTCTGTCTTTTCCTCCCGCTTGTACCGGCCGGCGCTATTTTGACAGGCATCGGTCTCAACAACGGACTGTCATGGCCTCTCGTTGCCCTTGGAGTTGTTTTGTACAACATGGGTGTGGCTCCCATCAGCAGCGTTGCTCTGACATACTTGACCGACTCGTATGAGAATGTATGTCGATATTTCACCCCTTTGCTTGAATTGCTACTTATCTTTGACAGGTCATCGGCGACGCGCTGGTTGGTGTGACGGTCGTCCGGAACACCTTCAGCACCGCCTTCATCTTCGCCCTCACACCTTGGATCAGCAAGATTGGGATCACGTATGTCTTTGTCACAATCCTTCTGATTGCCACGGCTATTCTTGGGTTATTCGGCGTCTTTCTTAAATGGGGCAAGGCGTTCCGAGCCCATTGCGCCCCAAGATATCAATACTATGCTGCTCGCCAGTACAAGGAGAGAGGCCATGGATAAGACTCGGGGGGAGGGTGTTGGCAAACGTGGACGATGTTTGCTTGGATGTTACACAACCTCTAGTTAATATTCATATTTTGCAGTGGGTATTTGTCGAAGACGTAGGAGTCAGAGGGCCATATAACCGAACAATTCAAGATGTCGAAAACTATGTGGCACACAGCCATACTTCCTATGCTCCTCTGCCCGAGTTTTGCCTTCTGAAACTGTTCATTCTCGAGCGACAGGAACCGTAACGAGTACAACGACGCCTGCGTCACCTCAGCGGCCGAGAATGAGTAGATATTTGTAAGATTATCAATATAACGCTGTACCGTTCGAGGATTGGGATGGCGCGGGTGTGACAGCGCTGGAGTTGGCGTCAATGTACTGTGTATCATGCTACTATTATAGTACAAACAACTCGCCGTCAAAGGAGCAAGAACAAGTTCATATCATAATAGTACCATGTCACGAACTGGGGTGAATGTCTCGCCAAAGCAGTCGGCCAACCCTCTTGTTATTTCCCGCCATCTGTTTCCCGCATTCGCCTATCAAGGTGATGACGCAGGCAGCCCCTGATTGGCGCGGGATGCCGCGCAACTGGCGGCGTATCCCGCCCTATTGATCCCTCCGACCCCCGAGATACCTGAACAGCGCGGCGTACACCGCCAACTCACACGTCACATTGAGGGCTGGCAGATTAGGTAGTTCGCCTCGTGCTACTCTTCTCCATCGCGGCAATGCTCCGACGGCAGCCGCAGCGTGATCGGACTACTCTAGGTTGGGGCTTCCTTTTTGTGAGTGAGCCGGGATTTTTGAATTGCGGGTCGACATCTTTGAATAAATATGCTCCCTATTTGACCTTCCCATTCTTCCGACTAGAACGGTTTGTCTCTCCGTCGCTGACAAAAGCCAAAGCATTCAATCCCACTCCCTGTCCCGCGCAGCCTAACTATCACGATTATTGCAAAGCCACCATGTCGGAATCCACGGTTCGAAAACCATTTCCGGAATCTGTCATCGTTGTCGGTGCCGGTGTCTTTGGCCTCTCTACCGCCTTGGCAATCTCCAACCGCCATCCGTCCACCCAAGTGATGGTCATCGATCGTTTGACTCCTCCGGTCGAGGATGGCACCAGCGTTGACACCACAAGATGCATACGCTCAGGTAACCCTCGGTCCATGGTGCTGGTCTTGAAGTGACGGTGAGCTAATGGATCGTTGCAAAAGATTATACCGACCCCGTGTACACACGACTTGCTACGAAAGCACAACAAATGATCGAAACGACCCAGACCTGAGGCCGCATTACCACCAACAGGGCATGACATACGTCTGTGACGGCGAACCGAGCCGCTTCACTGATGGGTGGGAGGAAATGTTCCGACATGCTAAACAGAACTACGATCGTAGTGCCATCGTCGAGATGCCCAGTCGAGAGGCCATTTTTCAACGCATTCATGGTGCCGAGTCTCAACCGCCCCCGATCTCGGAGCTCGGAGGCAAGTCGACCTGGAACAAGGCATACTGTAATCTCGGAGCTGCGTTCATCGATGCGAGAGAGAGCATCCGAGCCTACTATAACCGATGCCTCAAAATCCCTAACATCACTTTCAAGTGCGGAACTGCGGTTGAACGGCTCAAGCTGGAAAACAATCATGCAACAGGCGTTGTAATGGAAGATGGGACAAATGTCACTGCAGACTGCGTTATTATCGCAGCTGGAGCCTGGTCTAATAAGCTGATCGACCTGGGAAGACGCATGAGCCCAATTGGCCATGAAGTTGTCTGGTTCAAGGTCACGAGGGAAGAAGAGGCTCGATGGAAGAACATGAGCATCACCACTAACGAGAGCACCGGCCTGAACATCTTCCCGCCCTACAACGGGGAAGTCAAGGTTTTGCGCCGCTCTCCGGGTTACAAGAACACCATCACTGTCTCTTATCCAGAGAACCCGTCTCGGAAGGTCGAGATATCTTACCCTCGAACCATTATTGATTGTCCGACGGATGTGATTCCAGCTGATGCCGAGCTGGCAATCAGGCGCGATCTCCGGGAGATCATGCCGCCGCTCGCCGAGAGGCCTTTTGACCGGACAAAGATCTGCTGGTAGGTGATTCTTGGTTCTGCAATAGCTTCGGGTGTTGCCATTTCTCTCCGTA
This sequence comes from Fusarium nematophilum, assembly GCA_033030565.1. Lineage (NCBI taxonomy): Eukaryota > Fungi > Ascomycota > Sordariomycetes > Hypocreales > Nectriaceae > Fusarium > Fusarium nematophilum. The sequence continues at coordinate 66,038 of JAVIXY010000161.1, forward strand.
ACCCTATCCTCGGCTCTGAGTGTTAGCTAACCAGACGGCAGGATCAGCACCACTCCCACGGCCGACTTTCTCATTGCACCCCATCCTCGCATCTCCAATATTCACCTTGCAACCGGTGGTTCGGCGCATGGCTGGAAATTTCTACCGATCCTCGGCGACTGCGTTGTTGACTCCATGCAGGGGACCCTCTCGCAAGAGTTGGTCGACAAATGGGCCTTTGAAAGGTTTTCTGGGGGAAAGGACGAGAACGCACCTCGGATGGACGGCGCGCCAGAGGAGCTGAGGGAGGTTGTACGCAGCCGTCTGTGACGGCAAATATGGCTGTTGGTAGATATCATCCCTGGGTGGCAAGAGAATCATTGAGCCAGGCTCCAAGAACATCATATCAGCAACCCCGGGTATCTGGAGGATGGTTGGTTTGGGGCTTGTGGCAGAAGATCGATACCCAGGAGAGTGTCTATTCCTGGAGACTTATATCCGCCTTCTTGGTATTAGGTTCCTCGCCCATAGTCTACTTCGCTGGGCACAAGGCTGCTTGATCGCCCCCAGTGGTCTGCTAATTGAGGCCTGATCAAATGGCCATTTAACTTGGACCAAACGCTGTGCCAATAGAAGAAGTTACCGGGACACGGTTGCGGCTTCGATTGGGATAACCTGGAACTGTTGATCGTAGCCTGGGACCTGAGAAAGAACTTGCCCGCGAGTTGGCGTGATTTCCCGTTTAAAGGATCCCAAGCGGATGCCTCTGTTCCAGCTAATATGCTTGTTAGCTTGGGTTTTCAGATGGGCTTTCGAGACCGGGAGTTTCTCACCTATCGCCGTAATTCCAGTAGGAGATATCGGGCATTCACTCCCGATGCGGGCTTACCGAGCCGAAGCTTCCGTAGACTAACGATATCAGACGCGTCACCCGTTAGCGTTTAGAAGCACACATGCTGGGCCAGTCTCGACAGACGTATGTCTGCTGGTGTGAGACCTGAACGGAGGCTAGCTGACAAGCGACAAGCCACCAGCTTCTCCCGCTAGCTGAGGCGGAAATTTTCAAGATTTTCACAGCCCAGAGTCGAAATGGCTGAGAATGGCATCGCTTATTCTTAGCAACTCAGAGTGACCCACTCGAGCTTACTAGATGCTGCGATCTAACGGCGGCTATTGAGAAACTATTGTTTGGCTGCGTCCTCTGCACGTAATTCACACTCCTCGCAATTAGAAATGGCCCTGCTGTTGACATGGTATCGTCTCCTCTCTAAAAGGGAGCCTCTGCCGCCCCTTAGGATTACTTGCTTCAAGACTGTTTCTGCTGGTCTTGCTTCATTCACCACGCTCTTTAACCTCGACGACCTCTTGTCCACTCATTCCAAGATGGTGTCGCAGAAATTCGTAGCTGCCCTTGCAGCCTTTTTTTTCTTTATCGGCTCTGGCGCAAGCCCATGCAGGCTGGGCTCTTCTCTCTCTAGCGCCGCCACCACAACCTCCCTGGCGGTGATTGAGACAAGCTCAATCGCCACCGGTGCCACGTCTACCACCGAGACCGCGTCCACTGATATCACGTCGACCACCGAGGCGGTTTCATCCACCTACGCCACTTCGTCGGCCGAGACATCGTCGGCCGAGACATCGTCCACCGCTCTCCTCAGCACCACCGCTTACATCTCCACGACCACCGACACGACCACTCTCGCCACGACTACTACCACCGTCGCCGAACCGGAGGTAACTCTGCTTGTTAACGGTGGCTTTGACGTCAGCCCCGCCAGCTATAGCCCCTGGACTATTTTCTCAGGAGCCAACCTTGGCGGAAGCATTGGCACCGACGACACAACGGTCCAGTGGGGTGCTCGTTCTCTCGCCATCAGATCGGCTTCTAGCTCTGAAGTGGTCGTGGCCCAGGTACTCGACAAGGCCCTCCTCAAGGCCGACAAGGAATACAAGTTTTCGCTCTGGGGTCAAGTCAGCTCGTCCACTGGGTGCTCGAATGGCATCTACATTTGGATCGACGCCAACAACCTGAGCCAGGACGTTGGACCGAGGATTCATGCTTCTGGTGCGGAGCTTGCTGGGGGCTGGAGATATATGGAGGGTTCTTACACGTTTACCGAGGCCATGTTGAGTGGAGGCAACTCAATCAGGGTCGTCGTCCAGGCACGATGCAATAACGGCCAGATAGCTTGGGTTGATACTGCACAGCTTGTGGAAGCGTAGGGTTGCACAGAAGGTCCGTAGTAGAGTTTAGGGGGGTGTTGATTTGGTGCCTCGCGGGTGCAGGCACGGCCCCAAGGGTGCCCATAAGGTGCCAAAGGAAGGGTACTATTAAACCGGCACCTGGATTTATGCCGGGTATGCAGTCTTATAGTTAAAATTAATTCATTGATCTATTCTCTGATAATAATAATGCTATCTGGCTTCTACCCTTCCTTTTAGCTTAATGCCTTACGCTATTCTATTTCGAGACTTAGCTTATTAGGTAACTTTACCTCTTTTACCTTCGAGGCTTATTTAGTTAAAACGCCTTATAGATACCTATACCTCTTCTCGAGTATACATAACCGCTCCGGTTCAATAGATTCCTGCCGGAGGCCAAAATTCCCCCTCTGCAGCCGACTGGCAACCGGCAAAAAAGAGATACCACAGGGATGAACCCGCAACCTCCCTTGCGAAAGTAGGAATACCCGCCAAGGCACACTCTCTAGAACAGTTTTAGTGTGAGGCATCGTTGGTCCACCTCACTGCCTGCTCTCAAAGCAGCCGCTATCCATGTAACGTCTACTTGTTGAACTCAGTCCGCCTCTGTACGGATGGAGGGCAACATGTTTCCATCGTGATTGGCCACCTCATGAGGTGGTTCATTGTGCCTCGGCAGCTGGGAGCCTAGAGCTAGACCCTACTTCGGAGGGAGCATGGCGGAGAAGCTACCTTCCGGGCTGTGGGATGCTATTTTCGTCGCTGCATGCCGTTCTTGAGGTATCGTGGCCGAGAGCGTGGCTTGACTCACGCAATATCACGAAGTCAGTACTGGGAGGCCAATGGATGAGGCTAGCAATCGATACCTCCCAGCTCGCGTGTTTAGAATCTATATAAACCGTCTCAGGATCCACAAAATTGAGCTTTTGTCTCATCATCACTCAGCACCACTCAAGCCATCAACCAGCTTCTGCAAAGCATCAACCACATTACTACACTTTTCAATCTCCAACTTTTATCCCATTCAAAATGTTTGTCAAGACTGCCCTTTCAGTTGTTGTAGCTGCCGCCTCGATACTGGCTGCTCCTCTCGAGTCTCGCACCGAAAAGTTCTTCACGCCTTCTGTTATCTGGCGCTACTCTGTCAACAATGGCGCCATCTCATCCACCGTCTCTGGAGAGGTGTTCAAGGATGTGGCCAACCACGGCCAAGATGTCACCACGCTCCTGACCTTCAGATACCCTGAGCAGGCTGAGGGCCTGCAGTGCCAGTTCGCATTCTACGTCGACGACACCGCTGGCCTCGACGGTAGTAAGCAGCTCGATCTCTTCACCAGCTACAACCCGGCCCCTGGTCCTACCACCGGCTGGGGCCCCGGCAACCAGCGCAACGTTCCCCTGGGTCGTCTTTCCCTTGGCCTGAACTCCTTCGCCACCTGGGATGCCACTTACTCCACCTACCTCACCGAGAAGACGCCCTGCAAGCCCCACGGAACTATCGAGGCGTTTGAGCTTGTCGGAGTCAATGACAATGACCTGGTTACTTGGAACCCGGCGAAGGGTGCCGGCCCTCGCATCGTCTATTCTGCTTGAGTGGGGTTCTAGTGGTTTGAGCCATAATCATTTCGATATTTGGGGAGTATTTCCGCAGACCGCTTTTTTATTTTATTTTATTATGGATAGGTTTGTCATCGCTTGAGCGGCTTGGTTAATTATTCTGTCACGGTTAGTGAGGGCCGGCCATACAAATTGCGCGCACTTTAGACAGTCATTACATATCACATATTTAGATAGAAACTTATAAAACTTTGATCGGATGAACATTCCTTGTCACAGCTCGTGATTCGTAACAACCGCAATTGCCAACAAATGGAGGAGTAGTTCAGTCCTTACTTATCCCCCTGCTAAGTCGCGTAACAACAACCAGACAAAACAGGACGTAGCTGGGGTGCTGATGGATACCGCAAAAGTCTCCAAGCTTTGGTGCCAATGTTGATCGTCTTAGCCAGCATATCTCCATCCTTCAGGCTCTCCAGCCGCCTCTTCAGCCTCCTTCAGAGCCTTGTTCTTCTTGGCGCAGTACCATTTAGTGGCGAGAGCTGCAATCACGGTGGCAACACAGCCGGCAATGATGGCTCCTCCGCCAGTCCGGTAGTACGGCTCTTGGTTCGTGAGGAAGAAGTAAGGCGAAAACCAATGGGACACCGATGAGACACAATTAGCGTATGCGATCAAGGCTGCACGCTTGGTGCGCGGACGAGGCACGACAGTCGTTTCCCAAGAGAGTTGGATCTAATCAGAACCAATGAGTTTTTGTTCAAACGCCCAAGGCTAGAGTAGAAGGAAGGGAAGAACTCACGTTGAGGCCAACAAAGGGACCGATGACGAGCAGAATCATAGAGAAGTATCGAGCTCCAACGTTGAGGGTGCTGATCATTACCGCACATCCGACCGCTGTGAACAAAATTGGCACGATCATGTGATAGCCATGTTCCAGTCGTCGACCTGAAGACCATGAAACGACCAGAGTCACCAAGAATGCAATAATTGGCGGAGGCGCTTGGATAAGGTAAGTGGTGTTGTTTGTGAAGCCAAGAGTTTTAATAATCTGCACGTCTGATCAGTATCCTGTTTATCATGAGCGTCTCGGGATGGCAATATACCGAAGGGAAAAAGTCCTTATACGATTGGGCAATGACGATGGCAAAGTGAATAGCCGCAAATAAATGCGAGAATGGGTCCTTCATGGCCATCCACACGCCTCCCCAGTAGTCGCCTTCATCGTCCTCAGACACACCGCCAGCAGAAACGGCGGAGCGATATTGTGCCATGGCCGCTTCCTCTTCTGTGATGAAGTAGGTGCCGGTGTTATTTGGGAAGTTGGGGATGAGCCAGAAGCTGGACAAGGCGACGACGAAACTGGCAATGCCTTTGGGTGTGTCAGCATTGAATGGAATTGAGGCGGGGGGAACAAACCTTCGAGTAGCAAGAACCATTTCCAAGCCTTGATGTTTGCCACCCCCTCCATGTTGGAGAGAATGCCAGCTGCGAGAAGCCCAGATAGGGCTTGGGAGAAGGTAGTACCAGCATGCCAGATGCCCATGCGAAGAGGCGATTCATGTTTCGTATACCACGATGAAGTCATCAACGAGACACCGGGAAAAAACGGTCCTTCGGTCAGGCCAACGAGGAACCGACAGAGAATGAAGCCCCAGCCGGTTGTGATGGCAGGCATGCAAATAGTAACGGTAGACCAGGCGAGCATGCAGAGGGGGAGAAGAAGGCGGGGGCGTCCCTTAGCGATGATGACATTTCCGGGTATCTGGGAGATGATATATCCAACGTAGAACATAGAGATGCCAGCGGACCATTGCGTGTCGCTCATGCCAAGGTCCTCTTGCATGCCGGCAAGGCGGGCGTTGGAGACATTGATGCGATCAAGGTAGCTGAAGAGAATGTTAGCAGATAGTTGAAGCTAGATGTTGCTGGAAGCACCAACTTCATCATCAGCATGGCCGTGACCATGGGCAGAAACTTCCAATCGACCTTGCGAACCAGCGACTTCTCGAGGAGGCGCAGCTCCTCGGGGGACTTGTTCCTGAGCAGCTCATAGCGTTCAAGAATTTCGTCTCGTGGAGGCGCAGTCTCCTCGAACTCGGCGCCAACCTTGAGGTCGAGCGAGGTCGGCTTAGAGCGAACCGAGGCAGTCATTCTGCAGACAGAGGAGACGTGGATAACCAACTGGGTTCTGAGTAGCAAAGAGTGCCAAATCTAGAGGTGGGGAGGAAGTGATCTGGGAACAGATTGTGATGGCTGGGAACAATACAAACTCCCAGAAGATATACGCCGAGCTTTATAGCCTCGCGGACTCGTTTTCTTGGCCTTGAGACATGTTGGATGTTTTGTCCAGATCCAACAGTTCGTTTTCTCTCCCCACGTCCCCGCGTCCCCGCGTCCTCGCATCCCATGTTTTTGAGGGAACAAAATTGCAGTCCGAGCCATGCTCGCAAAGACAACCTAGTCTGAGAGCTGCGACCAACTCAGTGATGTCGTCGGACCACGTCCGATTCGCCAGATTCGCCCGACTCGTCACTATAGATAGCCACCAGACGGCCATGAAACATTGCCAGACTTGGCCCGGGCTTTCAAGGTTCAATCATTGGGCAATTGGCTGATTCGGGAAAGATTCCGGCCCTAGTCCGACGCGGAGAGACGATCAAGAAGTTCGGGGTAAGTGCAAAGCGGGGTATGTGCGGGGAATGGGGATTTTCCCGTTTAGGTTAGTTTCCGGGCTTCGGCTCCCCGGCTCCATGTTGCATGAGATGTGGATGGATAGGCTAGGTCTCCGTAACCACCACCTGCCGGAATAGGTAACGGACCGAGTGCCCGCGCCATGACTCAGGGTCGCCTCCGTCTCCGAAATCTCCATCCCTCTTGCCCGCAGATAACAAGAGCGGCGTCTCCGTAACCACCACCTGCCGGAATAGGTAACGGACTGAGTGCCCGCGCCATGACTCAGGGTCGCCTCCGTCTCCGAAATCTCCATCCCTCTTGCCCGCAGATAACAAGAGCGGCGTCTCCGTAACCACCACCTGCCGGAATAGGTAACGGACTGAGTGCCCGCGCCATGACTCAGGGTCGCCTCCGTCTCCGAAATCTCCATCCCTCTTGCCCGCAGATAACAAGAGCGGCGTCTCCGTAACCACCACCTGCCGGAATAGGTAACGGACTGAGTGCCCGCGCCATGACTCAGGGTCGCCTCCGTCTCCGAAATCTCCATCCCTCTTGCCCGCAGATAACAAGAGCGGCGTCTCCGTAACCACCACCTGCCGGAATAGGTAACGGACTGAGTGCCCGCGCCATGACTCAGGGTCGCCTCCGTCTCCGAAATCTCCATCCCTCTTGCCCGCAGATAACAAGAGCGGCGTCTCCGTTTCCTTCTCCGTCACTCTCGGCTGCTCTCCTCCGTCCTTACGAAAGTGCTGGAATCTCTCCAGTCCTCCCTCGACGGCTCTCCCGTCCCAAGATGCCCAAAGCTCCCCGAGGCCCCAGAGGACTCCAGGCCTGCCATGAGTGGTTCGTTGCACCTACTAGCCGTCTCCTGAGACTCCTACGCATCTCTAATCCCACGCGACAGTCGACGAAGGAAAGTGAGATGTGATGGCAGTCGGCCTCGATGCGATAATTGTGCTAGCCATGATAGGCAGTGTCAATGGCCAGACAGACCCGCGCCAGGAGGCTATACGTCTGTGTTCAGAAGGGACAGTCCTGCTTCGGCTATGATCTCTCCTCCGAGCCCGGCTACGTCATATTCATCACCAACTGCTGGCGGCAGTAAGAATCTGTCAGAAGCAGCCCGTACTGTAGCACATCTTCCCTCTGCACCCCTGAAGCGCCGACTTGTCGACATATTCGCTCAACGTCATCACAAATTTGACCTTTGCGGTTGCGTGAGCCTCCATGTCCTGCTAAGCGAAGTACCGGGCCGCGACGACCTGTTTCTGCTTTACTCTGTCCTAGCCCTGGCTTCGGTTTACCTGACAGAGGAGGAAGCAAGGGCTGACAGAAAGTTTACCTCCTCTAGGGGCATGTTGCGGTTCTATGCAACACAAGCTGCAGAGGCCTCTCGCCAGTGCTCTGATCAGCCGTCCGGTCGGTTATTGCTCCTAAACTTTGTCGAACGAGTTTGCTGACCTCGTGGCAGTTGCTGCAATTCAGGGGAACCTGGTCTTGGGCCTGAGCGAGCTCATCACCATGGCCACCGCGAGCGCTTGGATGCACGTAGGGCTTGCTATCCGGATGGCACAGGCTCTCCGAATGAGAAACGAGTACAACCAACGCCGGACGCCGTGCCAGCGCGAGATTCGACGGCGAACCTTCTGGGCATGCGCTCTGCTTGACCGGCTGGTCGCGTACTGCACGTTCCGTACGCAGGCCATTGACCTTGCTTTGGTGGGACTTGCTCTTCCTTGTGACGAGGTTGCCTTTGCGTTCGGCCTCGACGATCCTGGCCCAAGGTTCAACGAATTAGGCGAAACGGACGCGGGGAACATACCTCTGGCATACTTCATCAAGTCATTCATGCTCTGGGCGCGGGTCGCAAGAGTATATGTTGATGGTGGGCGACGCAGACTAGGGGCCGCTCCCTGGGATCCTGCGACCAAGTGTTGGCGCAACGTGTTTGATACACGAGCCTGGCTGGATGGTCTGCCGAAGAATATGAAATGGTCTGAAGAGAACCTGCGAGCTCATCAGGCCCTTGGGCAAGCGGCGCCCTATATCAGCGTACATTTTCTGGCCCAACATGCCCTCTTCTTGGTCCACCAAGAACACCTTCCTCAAGTTGATGCATTCAGAGGACCACAGAGACAAGAAACACCTGCCCTACCTAGCTCTATGGCTATGCCTTTAACGGATGTTGATCGCGCCATCATCCGAGCCTGCATCGATGGGGCAAATAACATCGTTCAGATGTGCCGACTGCTCGACGTAACCATGCCGGATCCTGGCCAGCAATCCCCTGTCTTCTATATTGGCATTCCCCTAGTCACTGCGTCAAGTGTCCTTCTATGGATCCACCACTGTAGCCAACAGGCTGCACCAGACCTGAGACTAACAGACATTCAAGTCAACCAAGCCAAGGCCGACGTCGGCTACCTGCTGTCCAAGCTATCTGTATGGTCCGAACAATGGGCCTTGGCGAAGACATGGGTTGGATGCATCAAGCTTCTGGATGAATTCTATCAGTTGAATCACTTCCGCCCAACACAAAATTCTGCCGGGGACACAACAATACTGGAAGACTCGGAGCAGGACACGGAACGGACCCCGGCTTTAGAAACGAGGGCAAGTTCCCCAGCTCGCCTACGTGATGGTGCTGGATTTCCAGACATCACCATGCTGCCACACGCCATCTACTATAGAGTACGTATGATTACTGGCCTCCTAAGCGAGCAGCCGGATCTCTGTAGGGAGTTGCTTCGCAAGTTGGAACAGCACCCGACTCAGGATATTCAACAGCCGCAGGAACTGTGTGATTTGGATTTGGGTGCTGCATGGTTTAACGATCTCGGTCTCGTGACATCTGCCCCGACGTGGGCGGATTTGGTGTCGGAATTTGAGCAGACAGATGATTCGCAGTCACATTATCGAGGCCCTCGGCCATAGTACGAAGGGGCATCTCTGCCCAGTCAATTAGACGGTTATCGTATATTTATGTACTCCAATACTCATGGCGATAAGCCATTGGCTTCAAGTAGGTGATACGAAACCAATGGTCATGCTCAATGGAGGGTGAGGAGGCCACTGTCAAATGCTACTATGAGCCAGCTATCCAACTAGACGACCAGTAGACATACAAAGCGACATGTCACATTCTTCCATGGCGTAGAGAGACGAGCTATTCATACTGAGCTAAGCAGGTACATGCCTTGGGTCAAGAGTATGTGGTTTCAATGAAGGGCGTGGAGGAAACAACCGACAATCCAGGTGTGGAATCCTTTCTTCCCTTCGTGGACCAATCGGAGGGTATTGCGTCCCGACTTGCCGTTGCCGCGTTCCGTCTCCATCTCCGTCTCCGTGGTCCGTCTCCGTGGCCCGTCTCCGCCCCGGTCGGTAGAGCCGAGAATCCACGGGAGAAATCGCAAATGACGGACTACTCGCGGTTGTTGGCTGCTCTGGGATTACCGTACGAGAGAAGATATAAACTCCCATACTTGTCCCGCTTTTCCGGACCCGATCATTATAATCTAAAGCATTTCATCACAGAAAGTCCCTACGCAAATCCCTACCATAAGTACCAAAATGGCAATCAGCAACGACAACGGACAGAGCAACTGTGAGCACCAGGCCGCCCCAGCCAAGACGGTGCATTGCTCCGGCACACCATACGAAATCGGACACGCCCACGGCCATCAGGCTGCTCCCGAAATCCACAGAAACGTTGAGCTGTATACCGCGTACTTCCGCACGAGAGCAGGCGTCAGCTGGGAAGACGCCCGGAAGACGGTTGCGAAAGACTACCTCCCCAACCTGGAAGAGACCTACCCCGAGATCATCGAGGAGATGAAGGGCATTGCGGATGGCGCCAAACTCACCCTGGAGGATATCCTAGCGCTCAACCTGCGCAGCGAGATCCTCCTGACTGCTTACGCCGACGGATGTACCTCCTTGAGCCAACGAACCAATTCCGGCACCATGATCCTTTCTCAAAATTGGGATTGGATCTACGAGATCAGGGAGACGGTCGTGTTCCTACGCATCACGGGGGCAGACCCCGATACGATGACTCTCCACATGCTCACTGAAGCTGGCATCGTGGGCAAGATTGGCATGAACTCTGCTGGTGTCGGCATTTGCATGAATGCTATTCTTTCCACCCTCAAAGACCCGGCGAGAATGCCGGTGCATATCATGATGCGCCGCATTCTGCAGTATGCCCACAGCTTTGACGAGGCAAAGAGTATTCTTGACAAATACGGCCTCGCTAGCTCAGTCAACTTCATGATTGCCGATAGATACGGACACTTTGGCGATTTCGAGTGCACCCCTATCGAAATCTCCCTTATTCAGCCACTACCGTCACCAGAAGGGCCTTTTGTAGCCCATACAAACCATCTATATTCAGACGTCAGGAACAAGGTCAAGGACACGCCTGCCAAGCATTCATTCACTAGGCAAAGCCGAATAATGGAGATTACGCGGGAGGATGGTGAAAAGGGTGTCAAGGCATCGTTCGAAAGCATCCGCGCAAGACTGTCGGATGAGCAGGGCTACCCCTTCTCAATCTGCCGAGGCAGACCCGACGAGACGATGAAGGCCCATCCGACCGTTGCCTGCTGCATGATGGACTTGAAATTAGGCAAGGCACGGTTTCTTCTTGGGAGACCTTGCGACGATGTTGCAATTGTCGAGTTTGAGCTCTAGATAGACCGTCACGCACAGTAGGCCCGTACATTGATATATATATTCCACGTTGGAATTCAATCACCAGTATTCAAATGATATCCTCTATACCCTCGTGAGATTAAAGACCCACTGATGATATTAATTCTAGCAAAAGCCTGAGTAGGCTAGCATCCTAGATTACAAGAACTACAAGCTTTGGTAGCAGATGTCTGCTACCATCAGAGCATCGGCGTCTGGTCTCACCAAGTGCGACCCTGCATAACGAACGCCATCAATACGACTCTATCGGCAACGCCGCCAGAAGACTAGTAAAATCTCTGAGGCGAAGTGGAAGGCAAGAGAGCAACCCTGGGCACGGGTTGATCCGCAGGCTTCTAGACCTGCCTACGTCACCACGCCCAACCGGAACCGCAAGGCTCCATCTCGGCCTTGCAAAACAGCCTAGGTCCTTGAGTCGACAGGGTGGATCAACTGACCAAACCGTAGTTTAACCCCATCTCATACGCTCCTATTGCCGCTGCTGCGAGCACCGAGGCCACGCATCCTGCGCACTCCATACCAGCCGCTCAGATAGGCCCTACGCGAGGCAATCACACAAGCCAATATGGACCCGCAGCAGGTTACAGCCATGGCCGACATCGATTCAGCAGAGTCAGTATCGAGGCACTCATGGAGCGAAGGGCTCTCAATCCCTGTGTGGTCGCCGAGGCTTACGCGGCTGAGAAACTGGCCATCTTCCGGGGAAGAGAGAATATTATAAAAACCCACTGGTGCAGGTATCGCCCACACTATCTCAAAGTTCGGGCTCGGAAAGGTCAAGATGACGCAACGCCCGAGGGCGGATACAGGCCCACTGACTCGAAGCCGACTGATCAGACATCATCAAAGCCACTATCAGAGTCGACTCGGGACCTTACAGGACTGACTTGGTCATGGCTAATGCCATGTTAGGCCATGTTAGAACGTGAGATTGAAAAGCGGCGTCAGGACATACCTGGTCTTTGGGCCATGACCCGAATGGTCCTGGCGAGATACAGGGCTGAGGTCAACTTCTAAGTTGACTGACTGAAAGCTAGCACCCTGCTGGGCCGATGAACCATGCTTGTGCCCTCCAGTGATGTTATTGGATTGGATTGGAGCTGGATCCGAGCCTCGATCCAATCCAGTCTGGACGTGGGGACTGGCAGCCTCCAGGATATCCAGAACCGATCCAGTTTATATTTTTACCCTTTTGGGACAAATAATGAGCCGCTGAATAAGCAGACTTGGAGTAGACCAGTTCTTATCCTTAGGTTATAACACCACCTAACTACGGAGCTCATATTCTCTAGCAACTTGCGTCTCCAGTATATTCGACTTCTCGCTTCCATCATCTTCGCCGCCTTCCTCTCCCTCACCCGGCCTATCCGCCCTAACTATACTCCCTGCCTCGCCCTCCATCAAACCGATGGCAGAGTTATCAAATGCCTTCTGCTCCGGGCGACCATACTAAGCTCGTAAGCACTCGCTGGCTTCAATGATATCCATCCGGAGCCGTGAGCGATGATCTATAAGGAGGAGCTTGGCGCTACTAAAAAGCCGCTCACACTCATCCGACATAGGAGCACAGGGCTAAAACGTCTAGCGCCATACGAGCTAGGTCCGTCTGCGAGTGGTAATGCTTATTCCAGTACTGGATGGGGTTGAATTCCTCGTTATCATCAAGGCCGATAACGTCAGTAGTGATAAACTCATTATAGTGATCCGTTGAGGGCAGTTCGGGGCTTGAATAAGGGTCGTGGCGTAGTTTGAGACGCTTGTGGTTTCTCACTAAAGTAAATGATTTCTCTTTCGGTTCTGGGCCCTTAAAGACGTGGGTAGGAACCGGCGCGCCGTGGGCGAACTTGCCTTTGTATTCGTCAACCCAGAGGTCCTTAACTGCTCCAACGGCAGCTTAGATCCAGGCACGCTTATCATCACTGCTATTCCAAACCTGATAGTACTATTAGTTCTTAAGGCTTGGATTTAATAATATGGCGGCGTAGTAAGCGGGCGATTTATCGGCCTTGTTGTAGTACTTCTCGCATTTCTGCCAGGCAGCTTCTGCAGCCGCAGCAAGCTAGTTATAGTCGTCGAATTCGTTCTACTTATCCTATCTATTCGGGCCACGCTTCCGCAGAGCGTCTTCAGCGAGCTATTCAAACTTTCGCCGAGCAAGGTGGATTTCATCTATAAGCCAGTCCAGCAATTAAAAATGATCTATAAGAGTCTACTATCTGCCTTCGTTTATTACTATGGCCTCGTAGAATGTCTCGAGTTAGTCATGGAGGTATCCGAGTTCGTCCTATTGCCATGGGCTGAGGCGTTAGTCCAGGACGTCTCTATCGCTTCGTGGAGGCTCATATTGATCGCAGAAGAGCTAGATACGTTATTTAATATTAGGAGCGCGTCTAATTAATAAGAAATAAGAATTCCAGCGCGTAGACTAACTTTAGATAAGCTGCAAAAACTCTAACGTTAGTACTAAAACCGGAAGTATAGGACGCCGCGATAACCTTGCGACTACCTTGCGACTCGCACTAGGGGAGCTTACCTCTAATCCGTCAAATGCAGCCAGATCGCCGCTAATTTCTATTAATCTGAAGAATTAGCGCCGTTGAGGGCTAGCTCTAATGTATCGTACGATATTATGGAGCCTCCCAATTGCACCGCGCTTCTTCCACAGCTCACGAATCCGTGTGTAGTCCCCTTCTCGATACGCAGAGTCCAGATCCTTGCAGGTCTTCGCAGCATCCTTTCCCATAATAAACGCCTGGGCGCAGAGATTGACGATATGGCCAAAACACCGAAGGCGTCGTCGTACGCGATGTTTCCTGCTCATGTTCGGGTAAAGGGCCTTCAGGACCAGGTCGATGCAGGCATCATTCGAACTTGCATTGTCTGCCATGAAATAACCGATCCGGCCACTGATCCCGTAGTCATCAAATATATGTAGGAGGACATCTGCCATATTCTCA